>QFFB01000848.1:0-12539 GCA_003316465.1 Ramaria cf. rubripermanens
GGAGGGTTTGTTGGGTAAGGAGCCCAAAACTCTGCCTCGTATTCTTCCCTTCCTTCATTGCGAATGACCTTTCCTGTATATCCAAGGAATGTGAACGGCTGCGCATCGTCTTGGAAAAACACTGAATCTCTGATGGCATATGATTTTGAAAGATAGGGATGTGACTTCTTCATCGAGAGCCGTGCTGCTTTAGGAGACTGGGGGTAAAGCATATGGTGAAGCTCGGCTTGTCTTTGAATGTCTTCCGAATCGAGTGACCATCGTGATAGTGCCGACGATGCTGGTGGTTCGAAGGTCTGAAGGGGAATAAGGTCTGAAGCTGTGCTGGTGATCGGCATGGGGATAACAATGAACTGATAATCGATGGGGTATGGCTGAGTCGACTGGCTGGGCTGAACTGAGATGATGGAATAAGCTGAGATGAAATAGACGCGTGTGGAGCTTAGAGTTTTTAAAGGCTCCTCGGAGTTTGAAGCTTTTAGATGTGTTTCGTTCGATTTTCCTTCAGCGTGCAGGCTAATATGTATTATTCCTGTTAGTGCATCTTTAACGCTTGGAAAGATGGCATCATTCTGAGATGTGTTGAAGTGTAATACTTCTAGCACAAGTTGTGGACATAGTGGGTTAGTGCAATATGGAAGTTGGAATCAGAAATACTGTTAAGACTGGGGTCTACATGTGGGACCTTGGAGCGAGCTCGTTCCACACTCAGGCTGAGGGTGATAAGTAAGGGCTTGGCTTCAGCTTATATGCTGCGCTATCCACTATCACACATGCCTTTAATTTCAGAGTGAGGTTGGACAAGAGGAGCGGGAGGACTTAGAGAGAACAGAGTGAGAAACTAGTCAAGGATTCAAAGGGTACCTAAGTTGATTTCTGACAGAAGAGCGAGGCTTATATATGGATAACAGAGAAACAGGGTCGGACATAAACTAACTAAGGGGATTGGAAGGAAGCTCAGGGACGGATACAAAATGGGGTTCGGGGAAGTGGGATGTAGGGAATAGGGGTCAGGCTTGGGCTCAGACTACTTCAGGAAGGGCTCGGATAATGTTCGGCTCTGGGTATAGGCTCGGGATGGGGTTAGTTACAGAATATGGTCGCCGGAGATCCGTTAAAGATGCACTAACAGGAATAATACCTATTAGCCTGCACGCAACGGTCCTTCTACCTGGACGGTCTATAATGCAGTCGTTCATGGGCAAAGAGACTACAGCTGTGGGTTGACTGGTACTGAGAACGAGTCGTACAACCTGTTCTTCTGGGATATAACGCAGGTGACTTCTTGTGATGGTGACCTGGCTTCGTGTGACGTATGACGTAGAACTTGTGACTTGTGACTTGTGATGTATGCGCGGCTATGTCCTGTGACAAAGCTTCGACTTGTGCCCTAGAAAAGGGACTTGACTTGACTTGAGAACTGAACTTGACTTGTTATTGTACAGAGAGAGAGTGAGCCCTTATATACACATCCCAAGCTACAATGATGTCATGCACTGCGATGGGTTGAGTCATACGATGAGCAAGCAGGTCTGAGTCAGGATGAGTCACGGCGAGAACACAAAACACAAAAGGGGAAACAAAGGAGAAATTACAATAGCGAAAGTAAGCAAGAATGTGTTGGATATGGGTAAGGTATGGTGAATGAGTAATAAAAGATGCAAAAATAGAACAAATATGAGTCATGATGAGAAAAGACTAACTAAAATAGAAACAAGGTGAGTCATTCTGGAACAAAGTGAGTCATAACAAGAACACTATAAATATCCACAAATCAAAGTTGTACAAATTGTCCACTTTCTCTGAGATGAGTCATGGCATTAGTCGACATAATTGAGTCATAGGAATGAGGGTGACGAATCAACAACAGAAATAACTCCTGAGCTTCTCCTTGATCCACTCCCATGATAGAACGCGAGGGGGGGATAGTTGTATATGGTCTCGAGGAACTCTATGATGAAGGTTGAGATGGACCAACGTGGGAGGGTCTGTTGGGTAAGGAGCCCAAAACTCTGCCTCGTATTCTTCCCTTCCTTCATTACGAATGACGTTGCCTGTGTATCCAAGGAACGTGAACGGCTGTGCATCGTCTTGGAAAAACACAGAATCTCCAATGGCATATGATTTCAGAATATAGGGATGTGACTTCTTTGTTGAGAGCCGTGCTGCTTTTGGTGAATGGGGGTAAAGCATATGATGAAGCTTGGCGTGTCTTTAAATATCTTCTGAATCGAGTGACCATCGTGATAGTGAAGGTGATGTCAGAGACTCGAAAGTCTGAAGGGGAATATGGTCTGAGGCTGTGTTGTTGATGGCTGGCATGGGGATAACAATGAACTGATAATCGATAGGGTATGGCTGTGTTGTCTGGCTGGGCTGAACTGAGATGATGGAATAAGCTGAGATGAAATAGACGCATGTGGAGCTTGCAGTTTTTAAAGACCCTTGCGGAGTTGGAAGCTTTTAGACACATGTCGTTCGATTTTCCTTCACCGTGAGGGACCGGATCATAACAACACTACACGACATGGTGCTCCTGGCAGGGAAAGCAGTTATGCGAGGCCTGTGATCTAAGAAATCCCTGAAGATGTTTGAAGGCAATGAAGAGGATATCATGGAAGTTTTGGAAGTCTACAAATGTTGTGCTAAGGACGTGCAACTCCCAAAGGCTGTGTTATTATAAAATGAATATAAATATTGTTTCAACAAATTGAGGACTTTATGCCTCGTCGACATGGCACCAAATAGGGTGCACGTGTTGATGATGCAATGGGACATGTGATGTGGGGTATCAGTGCTCGGCCTTGGGGACAAACCAGGAGTTCGGCTCAGTGATGCAGGTAATGAAAATATACGTCCCTCGGGCAATTCTAGGTCAAAATATGTTCAGTTTCGAGGGGATAGGACTGTAATAATAACTAGATGGTTCCTATGATGCTTTGGAGCTGCCAGAAACAGCAAGTAGAGGTCAAGAAATATTTTCTTGGTGATTTTAACAAGTAAATATTTGGATTTGTGCAAGATAAAAGTTCTGGCTGATATTTTTGTCACTGGTTTCATCTAGGAACTATGGGAGTATTTATACTAGGATTATTCTAAAAATATCTTCGAAGCAGAATAATAGGTAAGGCGGAAATGAGTCGCAGGGATGGATGCAGGTGGGGTGGAGCAAATATTCCCCTGCTCACATTGAAACATGGGATAAACAGGGATACTACCTAGGATGTTTGGGGTAGAGTTCTTCTAATGAATTATGATGAAAATTAATAGGTAAAAGAATGGGAGAAAATAAAACACAATAAACTTGTGAAAAACCTTTAATATAAATTACTATTCTCTGGACCTGTTTCATAAGCATTAAATTGAGTGAGCGTATGCGATACATCACTCCTTCCACATTCCATGGGTTCCAAAGGCCCCATGCAGCAATTTCCATGCAGCAACAATATATTTTGTTTTGCTTGTTCCACTGAAGGTTTGGCGCTTATATAAACGAGCCAACCTAGTGGTCATGCAGGGTAATGACATATGTGATCCAATCCACGATCCAGTCTCAATCCGGAGACGTAGTGGGTGTTAAAGGGCCAGTGAATGGTCCAGCAGTGTCTAAACTGCTATGGTTTTTTATTCTCTAGATAAAAATCAAATAATTCGAACAAGCATTGAATTAGCCTTCTGGGACTAAGAGGAATTTGATAAAATATATTTGTGATTTTTTTTTTCATATTTTCTTTATCATAACAGGCTGAATGGGTAAAGTTTATGTTCAGGTACCTTGATCATGCACAGCAGCTCACCTTTGAGGCCTTCACCAGATACACCACTGAAGACTGGGATGTGTTCAGCACATCTATTAAAGAAGCATTTGGGGGAGCTTTTCAGGCCAAGAAGTGTATGCATGCCGCTCTTGACTCTTTTATTCAAACATCTGCTACTAAAGTTATCACAATGGATACTGAGTTGCACATATACCACCATGGATTTCAGAGGATTTTGGCTTACCTTATCAATGACAAGCAGCTGTCTGAGAAGGATACCACTAGGTATTACTGGCTCAGGTTCCATCCTGACACATAGGAGAAGCTTGAGCACTGTTTGGGCATTGTCAAGCCTAACCATCTGAGGGAGGAGCCATTTATTATCATGGATGTCTACAAAGCTTGGTGTTATATCTTTAACATCAGTATGTTTAACTGCACCCCAGTCTTATCTTCCCCTGTGCCTGCCCCAAGCTCAAGCGTAAAGTCCCAGGGAGTCGCAGGAGAGTCACAGGTTGTCAAAAATACAGTACAGTTACCAGCAGACCAGCCATCACATGTCAATGACCTTTTAGAAAAGCTGCAGGGGTTTAAGGTGGATGACAAAGCATATGCAACTATGTACTTTCAACTACTATCCAAACAACCTACCTATATTAATGTATTAAAGATGCCTGCTGCCTCTGCCTTGGTGCTATAAAACAGGTCATGCTTGTCCCAAGCACCCCCCTTCCAGCCCAACCTGGTGGTCTGGACATTGTTGTGATTTATGATTTGATAGTATTTATAAGTGGGAAATATAATTCAAGCTTCAAATGAAGCTGAATTCAGTATAGGTTTGGTTTGAGAGAAAAATTCCAGATATTTGCAATGTATGCAAAATATCTGAAGAACTACTTTAACTAAGAACTTTGAACAACTTTAACGAGGTGAGTGCTACTGCTACTGCTCCTGTCATACAAAGTTTGGACTATTTAACTGTTTCTAAGTGGTAAGGGGAATATTTATAAAGTTGCTCACATAACACAATGGTGAAGATGGGGATATGTGTAGTTACAAACAAAAGTTTAATTAAATGGATTGGGAAGCATGACAGTAGATATAGTGAATAGGAAACGTAATATGGGACTAACATAGGAGTGAAACTCTTGGTCAATGGCCCACATGTGGTGACAGCAATGCAGGGATATCTTGAGGCAGCATGTATCTATTGTTAGATGCAAGGCGCCTGCACAGTAAATGTATGTGTGGGGTAAATAGATCGGCATCAAACTCAATCATTGATGTCATCGTAGGCATGCTCAGTACATGATCACCTCATGTGCTGGGATAATAATGGAATTGCATCATAGGCTTGGTCCAATATATGTGCACCCTTGGCGATGGGGATTCAGCAGGATAGGGATAGGAATCAATAGGAATTATAGGGGAGTCATCTGTAGATAATACCCTGGTAGCAGAATGCCAGGGTTCATCAGTGTTGTCATTAGTGAATAGGTTATTTATATCTTTTTATTTGTTTTATATTCATAACAGACATGTCCTTTCTATAAGGCCTCAAACTGTGCAGGATGCACACCTAGGGAGTGTCTGATTGGGCAGGGATATGTGTGGCATGTTATTATGAGTAAGAAAAGGACTTAAAGGACAATTTTCTGCCTACATCTTTATCCCATGGACACTTTAGTTACTGTCACTTTTCTTTCATCATCCTGCCTACTCTCATGGACTTTTCACTCTATCGGTCCAGATATCCCAACGAGGCACATTTACATGTGTAACAATGTTTGAGGTGCATACTCATGTATAGTCACAGATGAGGCGCATCTATATGCATAGCACACTATTTTGAGCTTAGTGTCAGTTTTCTTTTCATCACTACTGATCAGATCATCATTACTTCTATTTGACTTCATCTAGCTAGCGAAGTCAACCCCTAATGAGCCAGGGGCTCAGACTTTCATATGTTCACTCCTAAATCATTACATACATGTACTGTAGTATCTTACTTCGAGCCGGCAGGACATGAATATGACAGTTTGTTTTTCATCCATACTGTCACCTCAGTCTTAGGATATACTTAATTCTGTCTCTCTGAAGTCCACACATCTTGATTTTATTGTCCAGCCCTGACTTAGAGGCTAGGATTGTTACTTTTCTATTACCTATCTGCTGTTCAATTGCACACATCTCATTTCTACCAAGTTCATCTCCCCCTATCATATACAGTTTTCAACACTCGCCCTCGCCTTGCTTTTACATGGCACGGTAAGGTCATTATAAGCAACCACAGGTTCTATCAATGGCTGAACAGCTCCCAAATCCCAAATGAGCTGCAAGGAATCAAGTTTGTAGTTGACCAAGCTCAAGCTTTGGTATTGCAGAGGGTGGCAGTGTCAAGACCGGGTATTTGTGTGGGACCTCGGGTGAGTTCGGACCGAGCTTGGCCAAGGAATACTAGTGAGGGCTCGGCTTCAGCTTATGTGCTGCGCCATCCACTATTACACGCGCCCTTGATTTCGGAGCGAGTTAGGACAAGAGGAGTGAAGGGACTAAGAGACAATGGAGCAGGAAACTAGTAAATGATTCAAAGGGTATCTAGTTCGATTTCTGACTGAAGAGCAGAGTACATACATAGCGAGATTTATATACGAGTACAAAGGAACAGGGTCGGACAGAATTAACTAAGGGGGATCATAATGAAGTTAGGGGATGGATAAGAAGGGGGTTCGGGGGAGTGGAGTATGGGGAATGGGGATCGGGCTTGGGCTTGGAACTTCGGGATGGGCTCGGATAAGGTCGGGCTCGGGGTATGGGCTCAGGACGGGGTTAGTTACCGAATGGGGTCACCAGAGATCTGCGAGGAACCGGATCATAACAGGCAGTAGCATTCTTCCAGGCAGAGCCAGAAAATGATGCAGGGGTTGTGTGGACTGAGGAAAGGAGAGAGGCAGTGGAGGAAGAGATAGAGTGGGAGGCTATGAAGGGAGCTTACCCAGCAATTGTGGCAACAGAGGAGACATTGCTGAAGCCCCCTGTTTCAGTGAACATGGATGCTAATAGGAAGGTGCCACAGTATCAGTACAAATCTAAGTGTGATGACCCTAGTGCTGTGCAAAGAGTCTTTGAATGATTTATGGTACCCCAAGCTGAGGTGATAACTGCAGAGCTAATGGCATTGTCTCCATATTTCTGCAAGTATACTATTTATTTCTGTGAAGTCAATCACACACCTGCTTACTCTCTGTCCCCCAAGTTGCCACCATCTCTCACCACCACTAGCCTTCTAGCCACATCTGCACCAGTCTACTCATTGCCAATAATGGAGATCCAGGTCAAGACAGCAGGTCAATTCAATGAAGTTGGCCTTTATGATTCTGGGGTGGAATTAGTCTGTATCAGCAATGACACAGTAAGGGTGTTTCGCTTACCTTGGAATCCTGACCTGAAGCTCAACATGTGGGATGTGAATGGAGGGACAAAGACAAAGACTGGTGTAGTGGAGAATTTGGAAATCACTATCACAGGCATCAGCATCTTTGTGCATGTATGGATCATCAAGAAAGCTCCTTACCAATTATTGTTAGGATAGCCTTCCCAGGTGGCAGTAAAGTGTGATGCAGAGGACATAGGCAAGACACTAATTGTCCTTGATCCAAAGAAACCTGGACATCATCTATGGGTGCCAATGATGCCACACCCTGCAAGCAAGCATCAGCAGGCTTATCTCATGCTAACTATGCCTTTCTAACTTTCCATCTTAGGTTATCTTAGTGGGCACAGGATTCCATCCCTATTCTCTGCAAACCTGCTGATGGCATCACACTACCTACAGAATGTCTATGACTTCACAACACCAGCACTGGGGCTCAAGTATGAGCTGCTGGCTTGAAAGGTTACCCTGTGGCAACTACACTTCTGGAGCAGGCATGGCCAAAGTGATGGTTCCCAGAGGATCTGTTGCTCACACTCCCACAGCTCTCGCTGCACCTGCCTGTGCCACTTGCTTTCAGGGATCATTTGACAAAGGAGCAATGGGAGATGTTGGCTTAAGGAAGAAGGGGTTTCTATCAGAGGAAGAGGTGAATGTAGTGTTTGAGTTGTTAATGAAAACTGAGGAAGCTCTGGCTTGAGAGGATGCAGAGAGGGGAGGTTTCAAGAGGACTAATATACAAGTATAACAGAAATATATACATTTCTTAAAAAGCTTTGACCACCCTCCCATATCTGTATCTCTGCCTATAACAACAGGCTAATGGCATTGTAGAGCAAACTCACTGAAGCATCCATGACTCTATTATGAAGGCCTGTGATGGTGACATCTCATACTGGCCTTCAGTCACCCTTCACATATTCTGGGTGGATTACATAACAGTTTGAAAGGACACAGGCTTTTCACCATTCTACATGGCACACAGTATCAAGCCCATTCTCCCTTTTGATCTCACTGAAGCTACCTTCTTGTTCCAAAGCTTGACAAGCCACTGTCTCATGTAGACCTCCTGCTATCCATGCTTGCCAGCTTGAGAAGTGAGAAACTGACCTGGCTGCAGTGAAGGAGCATGTCTTGAAAAATCAATATGAATCTGTTGCATAGTTCAAGAAGGAGAATGTCAACCTAATTAAGGACTACAACTTCCAGCCTGGTGCACTCATCCTTGTCTGTAATACAAGAATTGAAAATGACTTGTCCCACAAGATGAAGTCATGATACTTGGGGCCACTTCCTGTATTCTGCTGCAGCCATAACAATGCCTACATTTTGGTGGGACTCAATGGTTCGGTCTTGTTAGATCCCTGAGATATAACACCAAAGCTCCAGACCTCTTGACCTCTGAACTCCAAAGTGTTGTATGGTCGGGTCGATAGCCAGTGACGGCCTCGCTCCAGTTGTTTCATATCTCCCCCATTCACTTTACACCCATTCCATGTTACATCTCTCGATCTGATCACACCCAGATCTTCACACCCCATTACTCATATTACTGCTCATATGTACATGTACTCATCTGCGGCCCACACTCCACTCGACCGCTCCGTGATAGCTACATGCCCGAGTCCAGTCCATATGTAGTGGAACCGCCATCTCTCATCTATTCCGCCATCTATCCCATCCCTTCACCCTATAATAGTTAGTCTATGTATTCTAACATATAACTAGTTACCTTTCGAGTCAATAACAGCACTGAATCATCTTCCCCTTACGTCGCTGCTGTGCACGTACCAAACTTGTTAGTACAGTCACTGCAGCCGGTTTACGTCTGCTACACTATCGAGAACATATCCCATTCTCCATTTGTCCATTCCCCATCAAGCTACTTACATGTTTACGTGTCCCCTCGACCGATCAGTCGCAGAATCACGCAGGAATCGAGCATTTATATTCCACACATATCTATACATCCATATACCTACTAAAAGCAGTTTACAAGACAAAGTACCTATTTGTTAGATCCCTAAGATCTAACACCAAGGCTCTGGACCTCTGGACCCCCAAACTCCAAAGTACCTATTGTATTTCATTCTCAGCCTTGTTATATACCTTATAAAGTATAATCCCTATTCACAACCCCAAGTAGATTACTTGTATTCTGTTTAATCTGAACCTCCTATCCAACTCCAAACGCGGCTTGTTATACAGCTTGTATATCTTTCTTGTTCTATGTTCGTATTCTTCTTGTTCCATGTTATTAGGGTATAATTAGGATATAATGTATTAATGGTCCACTAATCTTGTATTAGTTCTTTAGTTCAAATATCAACTTATTTCCCCATTACCACCTTCTCACCTTCTCGCATCACTATTCCCATAGTTAGATACTATTAGTGGTACCTCCAAGTCTCTGATTTCTGAAATTAGAGATTGAATGATAGTGGGTGGTGCAACACAAAAGTTGAAGCCAAGTTCCTACCCCCCTCACACCCCTTCGAAGTATGACCTCCGGACATTTGACCTCCAAAGTTCCGGGTAACATCTGCAAACTTCAAAGCTCTGCAAGTTGCCTTTTGCAAGATTCCTGTAAGTTACCTTATACTTATCACAATTGTAAAGATGTTTGATATAATTGTTTTTATGGTCGAGAATATACTGGATAGTGATGTGTCGCTCAGACACGGGTTCAAGGTAGTTGAGTAGTAGTGACAGGCTATAGAACAAGGTGTTTTTGATGTAAGGATAGTGTTTTTGATGTGGCAACGTCCATTCCCAATGATATAGCGCCGATGAAGTATAATGGAATATTTTTAGTATTAATATACTTTATTGTTTTTATATTCATAATAACAATACTCGACTGAAGCCAACCAATGTATGGAATTGTAATAAGTACAGTTTGTGTAAAGGTATTGTGGGAACTGCTGTGTAGTTCCCACAGACTAACTATACAGTGAGTCCATGTGTGTTAGGACCCACTGGGATACAGATGTTATATCATGATATATAATTATGCACACAGTCTTAAGTGTTATAAACAGTAATGTTAAGGACAATCTTTCGATTCTATTCTCTTTTATTTCCATGGACTCTCTATTTACACCACTATCTTCATTCTATTCACCTTTCCTGTTTTACTCCTTCCTTCTCATCCAGACTTCTCTTATAGACATCACTGCCTTCATCTTGAGCATCCTATTCATCTTTCTTTTCTTTGTCCATCAATTCGAGGCGCTCTTATGCATCACATCAAGCTGACAAAATCAACGCCGGACACGAGTCGAGGCGTGCAAGAGCGCATACAGTTCATTCAAGGGGCATATATGCGTAGTGAACCGAGTCGAGGCACTTCTGTGAGGGCAACCTAAGCAGATGCTCTACACTCAAGCAGTGCACTGGCGAAGGGGGAATCCTAAGAGAAAATCTAAGGATTGCCTTTCCCCACTAGCTAACAGCTATATACTTCAGGCATCACAACTCCGTACCTCCGAAGCCCGAATCACATAAGCAACAGGGGTGCTGAACTACAGACAGGGCCATGGAGGTGTTCAGAAACTGCTAAAGATGCACTAACAGGAATAATACCTATTAGCCTGCACGCAACGGTCCTTCTACCTGGACAGTCTATAATGCAGTCGTTCATGGGCAAAGAGACTACAGCTGTGGGTTGACTGGTACTGAGAACGAGTCGTACAACCTGTTCTTCTGGGATATAACGCAGGTGACTTCTTGTGATGGTGACCTGGCTTTGTGTGATGTATGACGTAGAACTTGTGACTTGTGACTTGTGACGTATGCGTGGCTATGTCCTGTGACAAGGCCTCGACTTGTGCCCGAAACTTGGGACTTGACTTGACTTGAGCGTAAGACTTAAGAGAAACTTGACTTGTTATTGTACAGAGAGAGCGAGCCCTTATATACACATCCCCAAGCTACAATGATGTCATGCACTGCGATGGGTTGAGTCATACGATGAGCAAGCAGGTCTGAGTCAGGATGAGTCACGGCGAGAACACAAAACACAAAAGGGGAAACAAAGGAGAAATTACAATAGCGAAAGTAAGCAAGAATGTGTTGGATATGGGTAAAGTATGGTGAATGAGTAATAAAAGATGCAAAAATAGAACAAATATGAGTCATGATGAGAAAAGACTAACTAAAATAGAAACAAGGTGAGTCATTCTGGAACGAAGTGAGTCATAACAGGAACACTATGAATATCCACCAATCATAGTCGTACAAATGGTCCACTTTCTCCGAGATGAGTCATGGCATTAGTCAGTGCAATTGAGTCATAAGAATGAGGGTGACGAATCAACAACAGAAATAACTCCTGAGCTTCTCCTTGATCCACTCCCATGATAGAATGCAAGGGGGAGACAGTTGTATACGGTCTCGAGGAGTTCTATGTTGAAGGTTGAGACAGATCGACGTGGGAGGGTTTGTTGGGTAAGGAGCCCAAAACTCTGCCTCATATTCTTCCCTTCCTTCATTACGAATGACGTTGCCTGTGTATCCAAGGAATGTGAACGGCTGCGCATCGTCTTGGAAAAACACAGAATCTCCAATGGCATATGATTTCGGAATATAGGGATGTGACTTCTTTGTTGAGAGCCGTGCTGCTTTTGGTGAATGGGGGTAAAGCATATGATGAAGCTTGGCGTGTCTTTGAATATCTTCCGAATCGAGTGACCATCGTGATAGTGAAGATGATGTCAGAGACTTGAAAGTCTGAAGGGGAATATGGTCTGAGGCTGCGTTGTTGATGGCTGGCATGGGGATAACAATGAGCTGATAATCGATAGGGTATGGCTGCGTCGTCTGGCTGGGCTGAACTGAGATGATGGAATAAGCTGAGATGAAATAGACGCGTGTGGAGCTTGGAGTTTTTAAAGACCCTTGCGGAGTTGGAAGCTTTTAGACACATGTCATTCGATTTTCCTTCAGCAGAAGTACTCGAGGTTCTTGTGGTCCATCCAGACCTCAAACCGGCACAGAGTGCCCTCGAGGTAGTGCCTCCACTCCTCCAACGCACGGATGATCGCCAGCATGTCTTTGTCATGGATCTTGTAGTTCCGCTCGACCGGACTGAGGCTTGTGGAGAAGAAGGCAATCGGATGCCACTTCCCGTCGCCGTCCGAGGACTGCTGGGAGAGGACCGCTCCAGTGGCCGCGTCGGAGGAGTCTGCTTCAACACGGTAAGGGCAGGAGTCGTCCAGGAAGGCAAGGATGGGGGCGGAAGTGATCAGCTCCTTCAGCATGTTGAAGGCAGCCTGTTCTGGCCCTCCCCATTTCGATCTGATGTCCTTCTTGGTGAGGTCAAACAGGGCATGGGCATGGTGGGAGAA
>QFFB01000858.1:0-38457 GCA_003316465.1 Ramaria cf. rubripermanens
ACCTTCTGGACCTCCCTCACCAGAATCTGTGTGATTTCCACAGATTCTTGAGGTTGCCCTTACATGGCCTCAGTATTAAGGTTCAAGTAGGATGGATTAGGGTCAAATAGGAATAATAGGGGAAAAATTTGAGAGTGATATCCCTGGTGATATATTGCCAGGGTATAGCCATTAATGAAAAATGTATTTATATCTTTTATTTCCTTTTATATTCATAACACTTCTATTTGATGTCCCTGTGTAGTGCAGGGTAGGTGCAAATAGGGTAAAACAGGAGTGAAGAGTCAATGAAGGGTGGAAAAATACAAGTTTCAGCAAACAGCAGATGGGGAGAAGATGATTGCTCCTGGAAGGTAGTGCTAGGAGCATGTTTGGCAAATAGGATCCAGAATGGAGATCTTCTTTGTGTAGACACTGCAATGAAAAAAAAACAGTGATCATGACAGCAGGGATCAAACTAATTTACTAAAGAAGAAGACAGAGGCAATACAAATAAGGAACAAAGTTTGAGAACAAGCACCAAGATAGACTGCCTATGTATCCTGTTATGGCCATGTAAACCAGAAGATGAAACAGGACAGGACATTAGCTTCAGCTTATGTGCTGCACCCTCAATATTGCCATTTTTCCCCTGCAGTGTTTAGTGAACACCTCTCACTCCTTATGTGATACACCACTTCACCAAACTCATTCTAAACCCCACCTTCAGGGAATGACTGTTTCATATCATATATCCTATTCACCCTCCTGGCCTGACTCTTTGCATCTATTCACACTATTCACATCCACCCTGCAGTGCACAGGGGCATAAAATGTGCAGCAGGCAATGGTCATCCAATTTAGTCTTGCTGAAGGATCCCATCAGGAACTCAGTCACATCCATCCCATCCATACCTCAACCCTTCCTCTATGTTCCAACATAGTCTACCTGTAACTAGTCTCATTGTTCCATCCCTCTCAGTCTCTCTCTCATTCACTACTCTCACACCCACCTTCACTATAAATTGATCTTTGCATGTATACTCTCTAGTTCAATTAGTATATGTCTACCTTGTATATGACCTCCCTTGATATTTAGTCTCACACCTGAAAAGTGCTCTTGTTGAACCACCTCTCATAACACCAGTAGTCTTAATCTATCTGTGAGTTTGAACTGTCAGTCCTATATATTTGCTCCTTCCCACTAGCAGCATCATTGAGACTGCTATTCACAACACTCCACAAAGGTGTTTGGATCAGCTAAAGGAACACCTGCATGGGGGTGACCTTTCCTCAAAGACTCAGATAATTATTTGTATGATCTTCTTGGGTTACTCACCACAACCATGGGCCCATGTCAGTGTCACATTTAACTATTTCTCTAACTGCAGAGCTAATCCATGATTCATAGATGCACTGACATTACTTATTCACCCTAAAATCCAATCTTGACAAATATCTGCAGTTCCCTGCAATTTTGGAACAGGAGCCAAAGTATGGAAGTGTGGAGGTGCAGAGATATAAACTGCTAGGTGTAGATTCACAGTAAGTGTGGAAGTGCAGAAGTCAGAAGTCAGACAGAAGTAGTGGAAGCACAGATGTGTTTTAAATACAAGGCAGACAAGGGTATAACCCACAAGTGTAGTAAATATTTGAACTGAAGAGCTAGCATGAATACATGGGGGTTAATATATGAGGGATAGAGAACTAGTGCAATGAACAATGAGCAAGTGTATACCTATGACAAAACAGAAGTGATTGTTTCTTCCAGAGTTACATACAAATGTGGAACATGCATATAGTAAGGGGTGGAATGGAGCAGGGGAAGGTACCCATCATCTAGCAGTAACAAAGCACATGGTGTTCCCTGAGGAACAAGGCTCTGTTGCCATTGGAGGGGCTGGGAGAACTGAATGACCAGATTGAGGAGACAGGGGTTCCACTATCAGAAGTGTGGGAGGTAGAACCAGATGTGTGGCATGCACAGATGTAACACATCTAAGGACATATCCACAAATAGCCTTGCACCCTCATCTTTTGAGTACAGCACATACAGAGCAGCCTGGTGAATATGAAATGCTGGTATTGTTTCTGGAGAGATTCTGAGCAAAGGCGATGGGAGGCAAGTGATAAGCGGAACACAGTCGATGCACTATATTACAGTGGTACTTATTGACACTCATATGGAAGTATATCATATTTGATGGATGCACAGGGATGCACACTGGGATAGTGCATGGGGTGTTTAATACTAGGATTTATATTCACTTGTTCAGTCACGGTCTCAGGTAGTAATAGTGCAACCGTGACAACTGAGATTACCAATACAATTTGTTTAGTCGGTATAATGGAACACGTTGATAGAAAGGGCGTAATAAACGGCTCTTACTTTCGTCGATTAAGGTCGGATCTTGCAAGAAGCTGCCAGCCAGTGAGGCAGGCATTACATGCATCTTACAACTAAGGTGGCAGGGAGACGCGTTGTTAGAAGGGGTGAGTTTTTCTTTCACATATAGAGAAATGAATATTCACATCGCCATCCACCCACTTTCACTCCCTCGTCTTCAAGACTTCTGCATGGAATCCAAGCCTATGTGGAAAGATGCGTGAATGATAGATTCCCGAATAAACTTGAAACAAGTATTGGAGAATATGGTTTGCAGTAGTGAGAGGACAAACATGAGAACTGAAACTCGGACATGATGGCTACTTGTCTATACCGGTGCGGTTTGCTTGACATCATTAGAAGACATATAAAGAAACGTATTATTCGGTGTCAGGAATACCTGACGCATATATGAAGGACCAAGCGTGGCTTTCCGGATGTTGTCATTCTCAGCACCGGGCTGGCTTGATGCGAAAGTCATCCTGGCAGTGTGCTTATCGTTCTGCTCAGACGCAGAACAGTTAGCGCTGACCCAACAATCAAATAAGTGCCATATGCGGATTATCAGACACTCCGTGTCGCGTCTTGTCGCGTTCACAAAGAGGTGCTATACACATCGTCTCTGACTCAACATCCGACTCGTGGAGGCCCATGTATCGTGTGTTTCCCATCCCTCGGATAGAAGTAGCGGCGCACAACCCATTTGGGAGGTCATTGGACTCAGTATACTGAGCTGCCGTCGTGGTTCATATATAAATTATTCACGACCTGAGTTTAGTTCGAAAGACATTTCGAAGAGTCTCGGAATGAGCTGCCAGAAGGATCGACGGGTGGATTCCTGTATTGATTCCGTGAGCGAAGAATAGATGGCGTAGAAGGTAGTAATATGAAATTTTTTTCTTGTCACTGTAAAATTGTTGTCACTGTAAAATTAAATATTCGAATAGTATGAGGCCATGAGCTGAGCACCCTACAACTTACATCACCATAGTCTCCCGGCTAATACGTTTTGCAGGCGCTGGACCTAGAAAGTGCCTTGATACAAGCCTCGACTACTTACGTTTCGAGAGTTAACCCAGTCGGAGTCAATTTGACTCCAAAATTGGCTGCCGCCGAGGGGCTAACATAGGCTCCTATGGTCATCATTATGGTCATGTGTTTTCAAGGGGATAAAAGAGAACTAGGAGAACTGTGCCTTCTTCTCTCCCATGATGATTCTTTCGTATATCACTGAACACATCGTTCAAGCCCTAATCGCAGTATTCCTTGTTGTGCCGGTCTATCACTTGGTTGCTTGGCTACTCGATGAGTACGGGATACGTTCAATTCCAGGACCTACGCTGGCTGCGATGTCGGATGTTTGGCTGGGCTACTGGGCTGCTCAGGGCTGTCGTTCTGTGCATGTCCACGAGATGCATAAGAAATACGGTGCGTCTCATAACTGTGCTATAGTCAAGGGTCTCATTGCGTCAGCAGGCCAATTTGTACGTATTGCGCCTGACCATGTATCAATTAGCGACCCCGACGCCCTCCAGATAGTCTACGCACATGGAAACGGAGCCACCAAGGTACGTCAGTGGCCCAGAACATGCCTATAGCTCCTAACAACCATCCAAGACTAATTTTTACGACGCTTTTGTTGCAAATCGTCGTGGTCTCTTCAATACACGGTCTCGTTTCGAGCACACTCGGAAGCGTAAGATCGTCGCACACATATTCTCCCAGAAGAATGTACTCGCTTTCGAGGCCAATGCCCGCATGGCCCTTACCAAACTAGTGGCCCAATGGGACAAACTCTGTGATGGTGGCATTAAAAATATCTCAGGCAACGAGGGAGAGGGCGGTTGGTTCGGCAGGGATGGCAGAGTATGGTTTGATGTTTTGCCATGGTACAACTACCTTGCCTTTGACATCATCGGCGACTTGGCATTCGGTGCACCGTTTGGTATGCTCGATGCTGGCATGGACATTGCTCCCGTGGCCATTAACGAACCCGGTTCCCCTCTCAAAACGATCCACATCCCGGCGGTCCAGATTCTCAATTCACGCGGAGACTACTCTGCATCGATGGGGGTCCTCCCCCCATGGGTCAGACCATTGGTTAAGCGTATTCCGTGGTACGCCCGGGGCCAGCAGGCCGTGAAGCACTTAACTGGCATTGCCATAGCTGCTGTGGAACGGCGTTTGGCCGACCCCAGCGCATCCGAACGTGGGGATCTCCTAGCCAAACTCCAGGAGGGCAAGGACGAAGAGGGAAACCCTATGGGGAAAGAAGAGTTGATAGCTGAGGCACTCACACAACTGATTGCGGGCAGTGATACTACATCCAAGTACGCACTGCATATCTCTTGTTTTATCCTTTGCCAACATATCAACTTAGTTCATCCTGTGGTATCACATACCACCTTGCACGGTACCCTAACACTCAGCGAAAATTGCATGCGGAGCTTGACGCCGCGCTGGGACTCGAAGAAGGTGTAATACCATATGAAAGCGTCAAGAAGCTCAGATATCTGGATGCATGCATCAACGAAAGTCTGCGCCTGCATTCTACGTCGTCCATGGGTCTACCACGTCTGATTCCCGAAGGCGGCTTGGAAGTCTGCGGAAAGTTTTTCAAGGAAGGCACTGTGCTCAGTGTTCCCAGTTATACTATTCACAGGGATGCAACTGTCTGGGGCGAGGATGTAGATGTCTTCAGACCAGAGCGCTGGTTTGAACAAGACCCTGTCAACATACAAAAAACGTTCAACCCATTTTCATATGGACCGAGGTGGGTGAAAGCCTCGCATTGTAGTGTCACTATTTACCATGACGTTTGCGCAGAGGCTGCGTTGGCAAGAACCTCGCCACGATGGAGCTGTTCATCATCACTGCAACGGTGTTCAAACGCTACGAGTTTGTCCTAGAAAACCCCCAGCAGGCTGTGCGTCCTATTCTACGCAGCACTATCCTAGTACTGACGGCTTGTTAGTTCCACAGTCAAGAGGGCTTCCTGAGAAAACCTTTATCCACTCGGGTTGGTATGAAGAGGCGCAGCGTTCTGTAAACTACCTGCTACCTTCTGTCCGTTTTAAATGTAAATTAAATGTATCATCAGCTATCCTGCTTAGGGCTATAAACGGCGTGTGAACATCGGAACGACCTTCTCGGATTTGGCCGACCCTGGCCAACCTGTCAATCGCGATAGCTTGCGTACGGCGCTGGTTGGCTGGTAATTGCCACGACAGGGTTCTATTCTCACCCGTGAGCTTTGCCAAGATTAGCTCCAGGCTGGCGGATGACGATGTCTCACTTCACCAATCCGCATCCTCTTTCCCATGAGCTGGTGACGAGCGCAGCGGCGTATAGGACGTAGCCTCCCTCCTACACAGACACGCTCAGAGGCCGGGAGCCACCCGGCATTATGTCCAATTCATCAACGTTTGCAACGGTGACCACGAACTTTGCGCAACAAACGAGCTCAGCGCCAACCCCAGCAGCGACGCCCCCGCTGCTTCCTGCGTTCCTGATCACGGGTCTGCTCCTGGGTGCAATCGTGTGTATTATTGTGTGGCGACATATTATCGAGCGGCGCAACGTCCGGCGAGATGATGATCCTACGTGGCCTATAGAAGGTATAATCAGTAGCGGCGGCGGTGCCAAAGGTCCAAAACCAAAGCTATGGGATTTGGAGGTAATGAGCGAGAACGAAGGGGCGACGTGGGGCGACATCATGGTGAGTCACGTCAACAATCATGTTCAACGATGAAATGACACGGTTGCAGCCGCTTTCTGCAACTGCATTACGTGCAAGACCTAAACCACGCCGTCCGCGGTATCTTGTGCCTTCAGACAGACCAAATACATTCTTCACACGTATGTTTGGGGGCGAACGCAGACCACCACGACCTGGGCAACCGCCTATTTCAGTTCTTGCTCCAACACAGTCGCTGTCACGTGTTCAGCCACCAGACGATCATGATGACGAGGAACCTATAGACCGACTCCAAGTCGCCGTGTTAATAGCACTTCCGTGTCCACGACGTGTACGGCGTACCTCATATTCACCGGAGAAGCTAAGAGAGAGCACTGATATTCGACCGCCATCACCAGAGAACGGCCATTCGAAAGGCATTGAGGATGGATCGGAAGCGGAAGATGCTTCTTCGTCTTACAAGGGGAAGAAGATAGGTTTCGAGACACCACTATCCCATGGTTACGAACCCAAAGCCTATGATGAGTACTACGACGATGAAGGCCTGTTGGAAGTGGCGTTTGGTAGTGTGGTTATTCCTTTTGTGGAGGATAGTCGATGATAACCAGATGATTGGGCTTGTGGTACGCTCTTCATATCACCCCGATCATATAATTGCCCATCATGAACGTTGAAGGATCTACATTATGGTGCACGGTCATGTGTGTGCAATACCCCTCGCTACTTGGAGAATATGGTCCCAATTTTACAGCATCCTACTGCCAGACGGGGAGCTTATACACAGCGGCTTCGCATACCATAAAGCATTCGGGCAGACTCGGAACTACATACTGATCAAGAGGAGCATATCTGCATAGTCCATCCAGTTTAGATGTTAGTGTACATACCTATACTGGCTGCATTCTATCATGTCCGCATCAGTAAATAACCAAGTGTGGACATGCAACTCACGTGACTGGGGCCGTATTTGTTTCGTTGTACCCTACGACGACGAAGTACTTGTATACATCTCACTTGTCAAGGACGGTGAGCTGGTCCATTGATGAACCCTTATTATCAGCAGCAGGGACCGCGGAATAATTACCAGCTGCAACACAGTCGAGGCTTTCAACCAACCCAGCCGAGCCCTCATCAACAGCTACCCCATTCGCAGACGGGCCAGCCCCAAATATCTGGTGGTTTCTCCCAACAATATCAAAGCCATCTCCAGTATCCGCAGCCACGTCCGGGGTTTTTCTCCCAACAATCATCCCAACCATCTGCCCCTCAGCCGCGATATGCCCCTCAGCCACACCCAATACCTGCGCGCCCAGCACCAGCGCCGGCACCGCCTCGCCAGCCTAGTCAGTTATACAATCCTCCTCAACCTCTGATCCAGAATTATTCATATACCCCTTCATCATCATACCCCCAACCTCGCCATGGAGCTGGTCCGGTAATACCACCTTTACGGGCAAACTCGCAGTCTCCTGACAAGACAAGACGACCCTTGCCAGAGCCTGGGCTGGAAGCAGGATTAGCAAGACGGAGACCAACTTCAATGCCCCCGACTTCGATAGCCGTTCATGGGTTACGCGTCGAGTCTCATCCAGCGCACCCAGCAAATGTCCCGCACGTCTCTTCATCCTCTGTTACCCAAATATCACAACCGTCTCAGGCACGCCCATTCCAAGCCCAGCCGCAACACCACCCTCCCCGTCCTCAGCCTCAGCCTCATAAGCCAGTCCCATACACCCACACAATCCCCAATAGCTCGCACAGTGCGCACTCTTCCACTTTTACAGCTGAATCAACTGCCTCCAAAAGACCACTTCCTGCCCCACCTGGCGAAGCATCTCCTCATTCCTCACAATTTTCTTCCCCAGGCCACCCCATAGTATCAACACCTGCAGCCACGCCCCCTACGTCGCGCCGCACATTGCCTTTTTCGCCGACCCAGCCTCCCAATGTTGAGGGTATAAAGTCTGAATTAAGTAGACTACCATCACCACAACGAAGTTCCACGCTTCCCACCACGACCAACGTCAGCTTGAACGGTAAGGACAACAATGATGTCTTGGAGCTCCATGTAGTTCACAGAACCGACCGCACAATCCCCCCGGCGACGTCACACCCACAGCCGTCGGAGCCCACATCTTCGGGACCTACGCAACCAGCTTCATCACCTCCCTTCTCACGCCCACCTCGACAAAGACAGACGCAGTCTCTTGCCTTTAGACTTGCCTCACTGTCTTTGCAGGAAGAACAGATAACAAAACAACCTCCAGCACGCGTAGATCTACGTGGAAACTGGGCACCCTTCAGACCAAGTTCAAGGTCTCCGCTTGTACGCCCCCCAGTACACTCAATCATTGACTTAGACGATACGCCCCCTGGCTCCTCAATTCGGTTACCACCTTTCGACTCGAGTCCTTCAAATTTTCCTCGTGAACAGTCTGTGCCCACAGTCATTTTCCCAGATGAAGACGAGGAAGACGACGACGACGAGGAAGATGACGACGAAGATGAAATAGAAACGTCACAGAGTTCCGTGGCCACAGGTCCTTTCATATCCATTACTGCTAGCCCTGTCATAAACGTCACCGAGGTACCAGCTATCGCCGTTTCTGCAGCGCCTTCAGTCAATGTGACTGAGCCACCATTCGAGAATACACCACAGGCACCTTCCATAACTTTCTCAGAAGCGACACCAACTATCACGGTTTCCGAGTTGCCAGCACTTTCTTTGGCATCTTCGTCTTCCATACCTGACATCATCGTCGCGGACCTTGAGGGAACGCTTCAAACTTCTGTTGATACGCCTGCGCAGAAACGAAGGGGACTTATGTGTTACGGGTGTAGTAAAGGAATCATTGGCCGAATTGTCAGTGCCATGGGAGGCCGGTGGCATCCCGCCTGCTTTAAGTGCGCAACCATTCTGCTCGTTGCTTCCGTCACATAAAATTTGACTAACGGCACTGTTGGTTTCTAGGTGCACTGTATGCGGCGAGTTGCTGGAGCACGTTAGCAGTTATGAACACGACGGAAAGCCGTATTGTCACCTTGATTATCATGAGGTCTGCTTCTCTTTGTTTGCGCGACGACGCGTGGTGACCCGTTCCTTTTTCCTTTCTTAGAAATTTGCACCCCAATGCTACCATTGTCGGACACCCATTATTGATGAGCGCTTCATCACGCTTGATGACCCCGCGCTAGGGAAGCGGACATATCACGAGCAACACTTTTTTTGTGCAGAGTGTGGTGACCCGTTTCTCGCACCAACTATTCCAAGCAGGGAAGAAGGAATAAACTTTGAAACGGATGTGGTCTCACAAGAGGACGACGTTGGCTTCACTGTGTATAAGGGTCACCCGTATTGCGAGGCGTGCCATGTGCGTTTGCGCTATCCCAAATGTAAACGATGTAAGAAGAGTATCAGGGATGGTATGCAAGCTGTTGAAGCTCTCGGTGGAAAATGGTGCTGGGAATGCTTTTTGTGTGCGGTGAGTGATCTGAATTTGTCATTCACTATATTCAGCCCTCATCTGTGGCGGGTACAGGGCTGCCAGAAACCTTTTGACGATCCTGCATTTTTCCAGCGAGACAAGAAACCCTACTGCGAGCCATGCTTCAGTCTCATCATTAGGAACGAGATATAGCTTGCGCCACTACGTCGCCCTGATTTGTTTTATGTCTTATGTCACTTTCTATTTTTCACCACGGGATATTTTCATGTAGCTTGTTGATGTATAGAATACTTCCATCTTATCTGCTACGCAGTCTTAGTCCATGCTTATGGGCCAATTACAGGACAATAGTTCGACGATACAGGTCCTCCGGTACTAGCGTGACAGTGTTTTTGATGTATCGTCTTTTGGTACATGCATGCAATGCGGAAGCGAATACGGCATGTTGATCAATGGGAGATAGAGCAAACACGAACTGAGGCAGGAGAGGGAGGTATCGAACATCGTAGAAGATTGGGAAAGTTAACGATTTTAGTCTTAACTTCTTGTATAAATATGATGAACCCACATCGAGCACATTCTCACCCCTCAAGTAGACTTCCTCCCACTAGTTAAGTTCCTCAAGTTTCCCCTTCGCTGCCGCCTCCTCCACGTCAAAGTTGTCCACTAAGTCGGGAACGTCATCATCGTCATCATCCTCCTCTCCACCTGTTGTGCCGGCAACGGGCCCTCCTGGCCTCTGCTGGCCCTGTTGGATGGCCTGGTAGCTCTCGGCAAGCTTACGAAGCGATGCAAGGGAGTCGGGACCAAGTTGGTTCAGAATTCCGGGAACAAGCTCGGTCAGCTCTTTAACATGACCAGTCCCATAGATGGCGAAGGTGTTGGCAGGGACCGCAGCGTGGACTAGTGCCATATCAAATCAGTGTCTCGTCCCCAGATGCTTAAGCACTGCTGCTCTTCAAGTACAACATACCTTTAGGTGCACTAAAATGAAGTACATTGCCGTCTTCCCGGAACATGTTCACTTCCTCTACACCAGGAATCGGCTGCACGTTAAGCTTTTTCAATGAGCTCTGCAATTTCTTGTCGTCTTGCGCATTCGACGGCTTCGCTTTTCGAACAATCTTACGCCGAACAGTGCCTTTACCACCTGTAAACAATCTCAGGTCGACCGATACTCCCAGAACTTGCGTTTGGCCAAATAACGCACCAATCCGGTTGCTCGCTGCCTGCGCCTGGAGCTTTGCAAGCTTAGCCGGGTCCATGGTGTGGAGGTAAGGTGTAGGATTGACTGGATGCACTTGACGTTATCGTAACTCGTGAGTTTTGAGGCACTTTTTAGTGCCGTGGGCAGAGGAAGTGGCGGACTTTGAAAACTGCTATAACTGTATAGTCACCACCATTTCATGTTGGTTTGTCGCCGGATCTCTAGTGGTACAGTATTATGCCTGACTAGCTAGCTATCTTTCGAAACTTGGATAGTGCCGAGATGCCCTCCCCTTCAAGGCGCATCCCCTGCCAGTCCGGCATCCCTTTTGCACCCAGCACCTTTTCGTAGAAGGCAATGCTTAGCACGTTCCACTACGATCATGGGTGTCAGCACGTCCCTTTCTGATGGAATGTATACCTACCTTGAGTACAGCCCAATCCAAGCGGGCACAATTCTTCTCCAAGTCAACATTGGGCGTGACTCGTCATAACCATAAGAAATAACTTCACCTTCTCCTGAGCAATATGAGCCAGTTCTCCAAACAAAGCCTTACCAATTCCCAGGTTGCGACATCTCTCCGTGACGTAGAGATCCTCCAACTATCCAACGTGGGTATGCCAGGCGATCGATGATAAAGACAGACTCTAGTACTCACATAAAGTCCCGGCCTTCCTGTCCATGTTGAGAAATTAAAGAAGTATAGAGCCAGTCCAATCGGTTCTCCGGGCTGGGTTGAGGGACCGCTCACCGCCAGCAAGGCATGGGCATACGGGGTCTCAAAGAGGTTTTTCTGCAGCTGCAAACCAACCGACGTGAATAGAAATCGCCCATGGCTAACTGGAACTCGTTCCGCGCAGACTCACGAGTTCTGGAGTGGCCTTGGCTGAATCAGGTTCTTTTTCGTATGTAGCCTGATTCACAACTGAATTGTGATGTGAGCAGTATGAATCTCATAACTAACCAAGTCCTTAATCAAATGTATAATCGTGTTCTAGTGCAATCTAAGTGAGTCTGTTGTCTCACAAGGAGTTAAAGTTGACCTACAATGTCATTAGGGTTGGCAGCACGGATGTGAAATGTCATCGTTACGGACTTCGCTTAAAATAGAAGTCAATTAAGCAAAGATGATGACCCCACAAGAAAACGCAGGACCCATGAGGTGACCATACCAACGGGCAAGTACTTACAAGAAGTTATACAGTACTTCTTGACTCTGATAAGCTCGAACGGCTAAGCCGATCCAGATCTCATATGTAACTGTATCAATCCACTACTTACATATGACAGATTGCTGTAATACTTCTAGGTTTTACGCTGCCCGTCTGATACACTCAACTGACCCGGTCAATTTAAATCATTTGAAAATTTGGTTGCCCTGATATTTTGCTGAATACTGTATCATGAGCTGTGGTCCCACCTCAGGCCAGCTCGCATGCAACTACGGCGCGGCTGTTTTGTCAAGGCATCCCATTCAACCCTCAGCTAACTTATCGATGCCACTTATAATTACCGCCAGTGCTATATATTCATAACTGCGGTGGAGAAACAAAGTGCTCTCTGTACTTTTATACAACAGTGCATGACACCTCAAAAGTTTATAGCAATTAATGACCGAGTACTCAGCTACTGTATATAAGCCGCTAACGTTGTAATTATGTGATGCCATGCAGTTTTGTAACTAAGCGGTGATAATTCATTCAAGTCCTACCTTGTTCCAAACAAGAACGTTTCGCCTTGCTGTATACTGTAACTTTAAATAAAACATCCCCTCGAGAATGTACGAGAAGATTAATTAATTGAGTATCATAGGCCTTAGACGCCATTTGTTTCTTCCTCATCCTTCGACATCAACTATGGCCGGCACAGCTACAGGGGCATTCAACATTGATGCTGCGGAAGTTTCCGATCACCACAAAATCTAGTTTCTTCAAGACGGTCTCATTTTCTTGGTGAGCATCCAAGCTTTTTTTTTTTTTTTTCCCAAATCAGACTTGCCCCAATTTGGCCATCGATGGTATATCCAGGTTGAAAAAGGTTCTCTTCAAGATCTCTCGATTCAAGTTAGAGCTTGATTCTCCAATCTTCAGCGCGTTGTTTTCCCTGCCAACTGGTTCTAGGCAGGCAGAAGACTCCACAGATGCCGACCCCACCATCAATCATACCACAAGTGAAGAGCACCGATTTCGAATGGCTGCTTGCACTTCTCTATCCATTGTGAGACTGCTGCACTATATGCACCCCCTGTCTAATTATTTAACCTAGAACCTGAGAATACAGCACTTTCACAGAAAAATGGGAAATTGCTGAATGGGAGTACATTTTGCAGCATGTGGGAGATGGCCCAGACACGAGACCCGGCCATTCAAAATCTGAGCGAAGTTCTTACTCCAATTGAGAAGGTTATATTCAGGAGAAAATATGACAACTCAACATAGGTTCTGGAAGGATTTACAACCCTATGTCTTCCAGAGTATCTCCCGATTGAGAAAACTCGCCAATTAGCCACTGAGGATCTAATAAAGTACGGCGTGGTTAGGGAAATAATCAGGTGCAGGTTCATGGAGCCGCTTGACCGTAATTGGGCTGGAACTTGAACACGCTTTCAAGATGGAGCCACGTCCGCGCAGATGGGCGGTTACGAAGACGGAATGGTGTATCGCAAAGGTGAGTCCGGCCAGTATCGCAGCCATTGGTTCATTTGCATTAAGGAAGTTTTCATGTCGCTTTAGATCCACCGGCCAAGGAGCTCGTGGAGACACATTTTCTAGAATTCGAAAGGCCTGTAGAGGTATGAGTATGCACCTTGCCCTATTTAATGTAAGTCTTATCCAGAAACATTAGCGAACTGTTAACCTGAGGAGGTGGTTCTTATAACGCTTTCACGTCAATCTTCAATGGTTTCCTGGGGTCGGCAGACTGGAGCAAACGTGATAGAATTGTCAGGACTGAAAGCGAAGAGCGCGTCCGTTGAACCCGACTTTTAGCCAAAGTAAATAGCATTTGTCCTTGTTATCCTGCTAAGCGTCGTCTGACATAGAAAAATCAACCAGGCTTCATTCGCCAACGCAAATATGTGGATCCTTTTTTGGTGTAGCATGCAAGAATATTTGCAATCCATTCAATCGATGAGATATTTACGTTTGAAGAATGAACGTAAATGGAGGATCTGCCAGACACCAAGTGCAACCAAAGCGAATATAGTAAATAGTGCAAAGGATTGCACACGATCCCGTGTCGACTCTTCATACATTCGTCAGCAGCAGGATGGGAAGTTAGAAAGAAGAAGTACCATTAGTGTTCGTGAATTTCTCCTCACGCTTCCTGAGATACGTCATCTCGTCAACAATCTCCGCCACTAGCCCTTCAAGCTTGCGCATCTCCGTCTCGAGCCCAGATAGAGACTCTTGGTTGGCTATGGCACTAAAAGGTACATGTTAGATGTCTGTAAATTTGTCGTGCGATATAAGGCAAGACGGACTTATAGTCTACAGCATCGGCTCCAATGTCAACATCAAGGTCTATGACTCGTTGTTTACTTGGCGCGTCCTGCGATGCTACATCTAAACTTTCATATTAGTGCCTGTGCCACATTGTTAATTCCTACCACGTACGATTTCCCAGGTAATTCTTAAAGCACACGCCAACCTCGCCTTCAGCGTGAGTGGTAATGGCAAGTCTAGTCTCGTCCTTGATGTTTTTCTTGCTTAAATATTTATTTTTCTGTGGGCTCGAGTCGACAATATCGATGTCAATCCGTTGGTCCTCGCCTGGTCCAACTATGGCTGTAACGATGACAAGGGCGTTGTCGTGGGCTGCATTCCATATGCACTTTGAGGGAGGATAGCGATATGATTGGAGAGTAAATTTTATTGCTGAAGCCGGAAGAAATAAGAGGGAAACGGTGATCAACAGGAGGAACAGTAAACGCAGGCCATGCCGGGGTCGTAGACGCATATTTTGATTTGAGCGCTGGATGAGCGGCGTCTCAATTGCCACTTTCCTGTTCGACACCATGGCAGACGCAGGTTTCTTCAAAGGCACGTCTACGGACCAAGACCGCAGGTTCTCGGATAAGGAAACTAAGCTTCTTAAGACAATGAAGTTTCCATCGACTTTTGATAAAAAGGTGTGTTAGGGCTCGTATCACTTTACTCGAATGTTCAGTGGAGAAAAGGTGGATATGCGTAAAGTGAACTTGCAAGTGATCAGGCCGTGGATAACAAATAAAGTTATTGAGCTTGTGGGATTTGAAGACGAAGTTGTCGTCGAATACGCGAT
Organism: Ramaria cf. rubripermanens; assembly: GCA_003316465.1. Lineage (NCBI taxonomy): Eukaryota > Fungi > Basidiomycota > Agaricomycetes > Gomphales > Gomphaceae > Ramaria > Ramaria cf. rubripermanens. The sequence continues at coordinate 14,997 of QFFB01000858.1, forward strand.
GGGTTTGCTGGAGGACGAGTCGAAACCCGTGAGTTGCCGTCATACTAATCCCCGTTTACTGAACTTACACCATTATAGACTCCTGACCCCAAAAAGATGCAAATTAACCTTACAGGATTCCTCACGACATCCACTCCCGCGTTCATGACAGCCCTCTGGACACTATTACTTGAAGCACAGGATTCACCTGCTGGTATCCCCCGTAGCTTTGTAGAAGAGAAAAAGGCAGAAATGCGGAATGCAAACAAAGGCGATGAGAAAGTACTCGAGGAAAGGGAAAGGCGACGACTAGATGAGATTAGGGAGAGAGAACGAGGACAGCGTGATCGAGATGGGGGCTTCGGAGGACGTGGGAGAGGAAGAGGACGCGGGCGAGGCGGGTGGGATGAAAATAGAAGAGGAAGGGATAGTGGTTGGGGTGGAAGAGGAGGAGTCAGTCATTTCATGTTTATCTCCCAGTTCTCGGCTGACCTTGTGGACCTCAGCGCCCACCCCGCCAATCTCGTACTCCACCACGTCGTCGCGAGCGCTCACGATCCTACTCCCGAAGTCCTCTTCCCCGCCGACGCCGCTCCTATACTCCGATTCGGTCTTCGCGTTCACGCAGTAGATCCATGACACGCTCGCCCCCACCCCCACCCCTACGTAGAAGACATACGCCAAGCATGACTCCGACACCCCCTAGAACAAAAGACACTCCACCTTATAGAGGGCCAAGAGATTCTCCACCTCACCGAGGATTAAGAGACGCTTCACCTAGGCGAAGAACAAGAGATATTCATAGAGGACCAAGAGATACACCACCTCACAGAGACTCTCCACCACGTCGAGACCGTGCTCGAGCCCGTGCCCGAAGCTATACACCCCCCGCTCGTGCAAGAGTACGCGCTCGCAGTCCAACTATAAGCCGGAGTCGGAGTCGCTCACCTCCCCCGAGAGATCGCGACTGGGACCGGGCCCGCGAAAGAGTAAGGAGTCCCACTCCTCAGATGCGCCGCTCTCGCTCGCCGCCGCCGCGACATCGCGATCGTCATCGCGATCGTCGCCGTTCGTCCCCGTACCGCAGACGAGGTCGTTCTCCGTCTCGTTCGTCAGGCTCCGAGGTCGCAGAACATCCTATGAAACGAATGAAGCGGAGTCCAAGTGTGGTATCGAGTGTAAGCGGCCGAGATCGAGGCGGGGGTTCGAAGCGACTCATTGATCGGATGGAAGTAGACATTGGGAGGAATGTCCCGGGGAGGAGGCAGAGTCGATGGGAGGGTCGTGATGATGACGTGAGGTTCTCTTTCCTTGTTCCTTTCAGCCTGTGTCTTCTGACAAGCTTTCCTGTGCCAGCGCGGTTCGAATTCAAAACAAGACCTGACAAAAATTGAGAATGAGCTTAGGGAGAAAGCATTGAGACAAAAGGTGGTACGCACGCGCGATCGGAGGGACAGCACCGCCGGAGAGCGCGATCGTGACCAATATTAAAATCATGGCGACATTGTCGTATATTCACACTATCATTCATGAGCATGCAATTCGTCTGATTGTGAATGTAAGTAACATTAGGTTTTGTAATCCATGCCTTTTGATATTTGTAATTTGTCCTTCGTCAAATTTACACGTACTTCGATAGTTCGGTTCAGGATCCCACTGCGCACTATTAAGTGTCTTTTGTTCTCTTGGTCGAAGTGTTATTGCCATTGGCATTGTAGGACAGGTATATATAAGTATGAGGTCCAAAGGTTCGAAGTAAAACAATAAGGCTACATCATAGCTACTTGTCATATGACTGAAATGGTCGTCTGCCCAACCTCATCATCATCCTCGGCTCTCTGCCATGGTAAGACAACAACTCCAAATGCTACATCCGGCGCACCTTCTTCCTCATCGTCGACATTTACATGGTTATCCTTAGTATGCTGCTCTTCGCTGCGGTCAGGATTGGGTAGAACTGGAAGTTGCGCTGATGAATGTCGTGATGGTGATCCTATTCGTGAAGAAAGAGATGGCATGGAAATAAGAACGGATACTTGGAGACGATTTAGGGGAACGGGTGGCGGCGAAACCGAACGGGGAGGTGGTGCCTTTGCGCTGGAGGAAAATAATTTTAATCGATGAAAACGGGAGGGTACATGAGAGGGTGTCTGACTCCCTGGCCCTGGGGAGGTTAGGGGCGTTCCAACGGCAGCAGGCTCCGGGTTGAGAGACATGGCAGAGAGTGGCTATATCATCGATATTCCTCAACGCACTCGTCATAGATCATTGATCTACCCACCTGTATCCATTCCCATCCACTTTCAGCGAATTTTTGCTCATCGACAGCCCTCCCACCAATGCCAACTTCCCACAGCTTTGGTTTCTCTGGCTTGCGAGACCCCCCTTCCATGACTTCTCCCTCATAAAATTCCCAGTCATCCATTCCGGGAATAAGATGGGGATTCATTCGTCGAACATAGTTTCTCCACCCAATGAGAATAGATACGATAATGAGTAGCGCCACAATTACGAGCCCTGGGATGAATGGCGGCACGGTCTGTGCTGTATCTGGCATCACGTCCTATCCCTCGGCGTCGTGCTGCTGCCTGAGTGAGTGAGTGAGTTTATTGGACAAGTGGAACAGAGCAAAATATCATTATGTTTGCCGGGAGCTTACCAGCCGTTCTGAGCCTACGTAACTCTGCTCACGTGATCAATCACGTCAGCTTGCTGATTGAAAGCCAGCAATGAGACCTCACTTGAGTGGGAATTCACAGCTATTGACAGTAGCTGGAATCAGTGCCTAATGGACCGGGAAAAAATGGCGTTGGAGGACGATTTCAAGGTAGCTTAGTCACCTCCGTAGACTAAGAGTCGGAGTTACGAATACTGTATACGACCCTACCCTTCACTTGAGGATGTACAAGCAGCTCAGCGTTGCGTGTATAAGTCGCATTGCGATTCTCACTGTGACTACTACATCCGCGTCCAAGTTTCCGAACGTGCAGTAACGGGTATTGTCACTGCTAACATGTTTATCTTTGTTCCTGTTTACTTAACAATTCTATGAGTCGAAATCTAGCGCAGTTGCAGCATGCTACCACGACGTTATGCGCATGGTGTTTCTTAGCCAGACCCTCAGGCTATAAACTATAGTTCTCCTAGTCCTGATCATGAAATCAGAACTTCCTCTCACTCATCGATGGATTCAGACCTGTTGTTGACGCTTGCGGCCTGTAATACATTTCCCATAATGACTTGCCCTCAGGGTTATCCCCTCAACTCAGTCGACTTATATACCTCTCGAGCTGTGTACGCCATGCTTGGTTAACTGTACGAGCGCACGCGCTAACTGCTGCGGTGGCACTCCCTTCATACGACTTTTCAGGCATCGTATCCACCGCGGACCAGAGCGAGGCAATATACTTACCATTGAAATCGCTCAACGTGCATATATTTATTGCCGACGTTTCTGCCCGCGTCATACTATCCCAAGTTTACCAGTACCATGGATCTGACACACTTTCCGAGACATACTACGTATTTCCAGTACCAGCAAACGCGGCAGTATGCAGCTTTGAAATGAAAACCACCAATGGGGTGCGGCTGAAAGGAATCGTAAAAGAGCTCTCCCAAGCGAAAGAAGAGTATCAGGAAACTCGGGACAAGGGATGGTTGACTGGTCTTCTCGAGCAGTTTCGCCAAGATGGTATGAATCCATCTCTCAATGTGATAGATTCCACCCGTCTCCGGACATTTTGGACTCTTATTAGAGAAAGTGGCTCGTTTTTACCGTTTTGAAATTCGAAATGGCTGACCATTCTTATTTCGTTTAGTGTTTGTTGTGTCCATAGGCTCGATATCATCGAATACCGATGTCACAGTTTTGCTTTCAATGAGCTGCCCCTTTCTTATCCTGACAAGCCGCCTTATGTATTCTATTCAGTATGTTGCAACCTGTCCGACGATGACCAGGTTGACGCTGTTCGGTTCCAGCTTTCATCGCATGTTCGCGCCCGCTATGGTGCGTCGCTGAACTCCGCCGTGTACCCATGACACGACTCACAACGGGCTCCTGAGCATAACTGTGGACATAGGGACGCCTAGTGACATTCTTGATGTCACATCTTGGAATCATAACCCTTTTATTGATCTTCCAGTGCCTCCTATTGCTGCATGCTCCCCGGGGGCATGTCGCTCTCGCCATTTTGTCGGTAAACAGTTTGATTCAGAAGATGTCAACTTTGGGAAATATGCCTTGCTAACTGTGCATGTCCTCAGACTTGGTAAGCCCCGTTGCTTAGCAGAATGTTTGTCTCACGACGAGAACTCATCGCGTTCCGCTGTTGGTCCAACGATAAGTTTTGCACAGATCGTTATTCTTCAGTTTGAGTTGGATACGACCGGCACGGGAATATATATTTTGATTGATTGGTCCAGAAGCATGGCTGGATCTAATATCGACATGGCGGAACAAGCTTTGGAGCTGCTCTTGACTCAGCTACCATCCACCAACTCGATGTTCAACATATACAGCTTCAGATCGAGCTTTCGACCGATGTGGTGGTAGAGTCAGCCATACGCCGATGCCACTTTCCTTAAGACGGCGCGATACTTTTACAACTCTATCGTCGGGTTGACGTGTACACTTTACAGACGGATCACATAAAGAACATGGCGCTAACATTGGGTGGACTGAGTTACTTGGTGCACTAAATCACATTTTCTCGTCGAGAAGCTACTATATGCCAACTTGCATATTTGTGCTTACGGATGGCGGAGTTCTCAGGAACCATGGGCTATATCTATTGAACCCAGGCCTTCCAATATCTACGATACTCACATAGCAATCGAGCATGTCCGCCAAGCTGTCTCGAATGCTCCCAGTCTGGCGCAGCTCCTCTGCGCGTATTTACGCTCGGAATTGGTAGTGGCACCTCCAAAGCGTTATCCCAGGGACTAGTCATAGCTGGCAATGAATCCCACCTGATGACAGTGGAAGGCGAGCCCTTGGCATTCAAAGCCAAGCGGTTGGTTAACGCCATGCAGACCCCCAAGTGAAAGAAATGAGCGTTGACTGGGGCGGTCTCAATCCAGGTATGGACATCCTGTATCCTGAAATAATCTTATTCATGTTTCTTACGGAGGCCGTTACAATTCGGTAAGCATTACACTGAATTCCCGCTCTCTCCCAAGGGATGAGGCTCCCCCCCGCAGCCACTGTGCCTGGTGAACAGGTGCCGACAGAGGTAACCCTCAGACTGAGGCTGTTAGATGGAACCCCTCTCAATTATAATGTGCCTGTTGAGCCGATATCGCATCATATTCCATCAAGTTCAACATATGCATTAGGGAGCATTACAGAGGTTCCTCGGCCAATTAACACACTGCAAGCTCATATTATCATCCAGGACGTCGAGGGAGGTGGTATGCAACCCCTCGAGTTGCAGAGATGGGTTATACTGAGTCCCGACGAGACATCGTGAAGAAATACATCGTCGAATCTGGTACACCGCACCGCACCACAGCCTTTATCTCGGTTGCAGTTCCCCAGCCATCAGTGAATCCTCCCAGGCAGTATAGGAACAGATCGTCGGGACTCGCGGTCAAAAGATAGTAGTCACCCAACTTCGCAAGGGGACAGTTCAATGGGCCGATCCACATCCCACGACCAGGGGTCGAGAAGTGGCCATAATAATCGCCGTCCTAATGGCACACAAGGCTTTTGTTCCCAGACCGGTAGAACATCCGACACCAGAAATTCAGCAACTTGAGGTGCGAGCGCTAACTCGACGCCCGCGAAAGTTTCTCCGGTTTCGTCTAGACGACAGGAAAGCAAATACAAACGGTGGACAATATTACCAGATAATGACGAAAATCAAAGGAATATATCAACACCAAATGGGACATTCCACAACAGGGAGTCAAAGGAAGGAGATGGCCGTTGGAAGCAGGGCTCGAACTCCGAGACTGGTAGCAAACCCGACGAGGAAGGTTCAATGACTCCCCGCGGAAGGACTAAATAGAATGCATCGACGACAGAAAAGGGTAGTATGGCTTCTCAACACACGCCTCCCGGCGGGAGAATCAACAGGGTCCAGATAGCTATTCGACCTTTTTACTCACAAGCTTTCACCAGAATCAGTGGGGGAGGTCATCTATGTCCAACCCTTAGGGGAGGTGCAATCCTATGGTTTTCACAGCTCCACATCCTCGATGCAACACAATCACCATGATCGCCAGTTCGTGGCTGAAATCACTGGAGTCATTTATATTCTCAAAATATCCATACGAAGGACTAAGACGCAGCTCCGAAGGGCCTGTTTCGGTTCCAAGCGATACGTGAGCAATTAGACGCTGTTTTGACCGTTGCCAAGTTTCAATAATTCGACGTTTCCTTCTCCGGAATATCAGAGGAGCTGTCCTCGCTTGTGGGTATTCCCGAGTCGCAACTCCGTAGGATGACTCCCTCAACGGCCTCTGGGGAATGTCAAGAAGTGAAGAATCCTATATCACAATTTACAAATGAGTGTTCACGTCCAATCAGCTTGAGACATAGAAGGCTGTATAAGTATACTACAGAAAACTGGCAGCCGGCCACTAGTGCTAGTGACATTCGATCCAGCGGTTTTATAATTAAGATCTAGATCACGAAAGGGCCGCATCAAGGATCACTAGAGTGCCATGTTCTTAGGCACGGAATCATGCAAAAACTTTATATTTCGCCGATCCCATTTGTCGAATAAATCCTTTCAGTCACTTGCGCGGTTTGTTGCGACCGCATTTCCGCAGGGCTTCTACCTCCACGAATGCGAATGCTAACGCAATATCCGGATCGGAAGCCATATCTTTTGGGGTTACAAACGTGACCAATACGTGTACGCACAGTAGAAAAGATCGGAACTTATGTAACGCCCAAACCCATCTTCCACTGATGTACAGGTAACATGGCTGACAGACTGTTGGAGTTAAGGCAGGCTCATTGCCGCTGTCAGCCCCGTAGTATACGAGTCGGAGCCTGGTTGTACCTTACGTGTGTACTTTAAAGCTACTACGCAGCTCAGCAAACGTGACCTTTTGCTGTTGTCTTACCTCGAACCCCGAGCTAATCCCAACACAGAAAGCTTTAGACGACTAGAGTGCATCAGGTGCATCGCTCATATCCTTAGTCTTCTCGCATAGCTTCCCGTCGGGTTACCAACACGGGGAGGGAAGGAGGGAGGGGGGGATGTGGTAGAACATGAAAACGTATGTGTTGCAAGTGTACATCAAAGACCAGAGTGATAGCAGATTAAGTCATACCAAAAAAGTAGGTGTTTCAAGAGAAAATCGTCCTCCAAAACCTAGTATATCTCTTACAATATTCTGGGCTTGCTGAATAACTGGCACCGAAGTAATGTGTTTGTCTCAGGGACCACTTTGCACAACTCAGACAAGGACTTACATTTTGGACTAGTAGCGCCATACTGAATACGTTTTGGCATATTTGCTGGCCGAACCTTGCTGGCTCTAGCCCCCTCTTCATAATATGTGCGTGCGGTTTCTTCCCAGAGTTTCTCCCTTGCCATAAAGCATTTGATCAAGTTTTCTGTACCCAGCTCGCGGCCCTCTTCCTCAGAGATGGGTTCTGCGCGCGTGCATATAGCTACAAATCCCTCCACGATCCATGTAGGATAGTCATAACGTTGTCCAAAGGATATTTTGGTCGTCGGTGGCACAACGTGTCGGAGGTTCTCGAGCGCCATATTAAGAATTTTCGACATCTGCCATTTGTCGGCCAAGCTTAACACAGACATCCATTCTGCCTCCCCCCAGGTAGATGTGCGGACAGGCGGATCAGTTTTACTATTCCAAGGACACTTTGTCAGCTAAAGGGTTTCTGAAGTGATAACTTGAGGTAGAAATGTGGATCTACTTGCATGGGATATAAGATGTCCAACAAACGTTCAAAAACTGTACTGGTGACTTGCTCAAGGTGTAATGGTTTAGCATCAGAGTGTCCTTCGATTTCACCTTCTCCTGACGGCATGGAAAACATGTCGGCGAAGACGGGAGAGTTAGTTGTCAGAATTTCCTTGGGTATCTTGAACAATTTATTCTCAACCTTTGGAAAACATGAGAGAGTATCTGCCACTTGGAGCAAGTGTCGCTCACCCGGATGATGACGACATCAAGATAATACACGCTGTGACGAGTGGGTGCTTCAGCAAACATGATATTGACAACTAATCAAAGGAGCTATGAGTATCCGACGTTAGTGCTTTCAGGGTGGGGATAAGGATGGCGGTAAGGACGACCCCGTGTGAATGATTATCGAATCTGGTTTACGGTGGCCCCGCAGAGTCACAAGATACCCCAGAACAGGTTGAGAATTGAGACGCACGAGTACCGAGCATACTACCACGCCTACTCAAGTTGAATGATTATTTTCAGAAGAGTGAGCTTGAAGAAAGTGAAATAAGTATAGCGTACGGGATGATACTTATTGGGACAATATGTATTGCCAAATGCAGCCACTGAGTTTGGCACACAAGTACTAATATTATACTTGAAGCCACGGTGTTTCATCGGCACCATCAGGCGGCTGTCCCAAGGTCCAATCTTGACAACGCTTTCTCATATACAATAGATCCCACGCTTTGAATTGATTGGAGATGCTTTACGCAGCAGGTGTTCGCTCCCTGCCCTCTAGCAGGCCATGTCGCTCCTCACCATGGCCCCCCCCATGCTGAGCGACCTTCCAAGCTCGACAGGGAGCCAAGCGCCCCAACAGACGGACGTAAACACTCATAGTGGTTCATTTAATGTACCAAGCACCTCTTCCTTACTTTTTGGCTTTCTTATAAGCTTCTTGGCACTCTTCATTGTGAGTAACACAGTGCTACTACGGTTATACGAACGTCGCCCAACATCACGGTTAATCAGATTCTAATGGGGTGTGGACTCGCCTCACGATATATGATGGACCGGCGACGGCAAAGACTTGCATCTGAGTCGGTTCCATTGCTTACTAGGACGCGTAAACCTGCGCTGTGGGATGTCTGGGCAGGGCCAGGGAATGGTAAATGGGAGGACATGATGGTGAATACCCGTGCCCACCAAGGGCCCATCTCGCCCTGACATGTTCCGAATTCAGCCGCTGTCTGTTGACCTCCGGACGACCTCGACATCTCCGCCTGCTTCTCTCGATCTCCGTGAGCTCAGTTACGCCGAACAATTCCTTGACCTATACCATGGATTCGGGGGAGGGTGTTTGTATTTCGCTTCTCCGCTACGTAGGAGACTTTCCCGTAATCCTGTGCCTTCTGCATCTCAAGCTTCGAGATCCACCAAGGTGGAGGGGCCTGTAGATCTACAGATTGCCGTGCTAGTTGCGATGCCTTCAGCAACCTCACGTAACCGAAAGCATAATTACGCCATTAACGAGGAAAGCACACCATTCAACGGACGGGAACATCTTCAGGAAAAGAGTATTATGTTTGATGCTGCTATAGGTGTCACCGCGATTCCATGGGATAAGGAAAGAACAGACTTTGGATAGGATGGAGCCAATAGGCTTAATTGTCCTGTTTGTATTCTTAGCGATCTCGGGATTTCTGTGCGTGTACTCTCGTTATCCTGCAAAACATACTACTTTCGCATCTGAACGTGAACATCGAGAGGAAATTACCATAGCTCAGGCGCGAGCTGGAAACGTTACATTCATGTACAAGGAGAGCATGCTAACGAGATAGTTAGGCCGTGGGATCCGACCTGCTTGCCGGGACACGCAAACCTGGTTCTTACCCACTACCACTGCTGAGGATCGACCCGTCTTATTGGTGCTACTATGTTTGGTAGGGCTCCTCTTCCTCGGGCTTGACATGCATGCTGATAGATACCGAAATCTTGACTATAGCCTCAACAGAAAGAGTTCCTAAGAACGATCATACAGGAAGCTGCCTTAACCCCTCGGCGACGTAACAGGTCAGCGATCTTCCGATTTTTCAATGTTAGAGTTACAGTAAATCCAGGGGATACTGCCAGCGACGTCGCCGACGCCTTGATGGGTGCTGACTTGTGGCCCATCGAGAGCGCTCATACCATCCTCGAAGGCACATTGTTGGGCCAGATTACTTCGGAGAGACGGCCGTTTCTACGGGGGAAGTAGCTTGCCGTAACTTGATAAACCCGGGTCACTAATAGGCTACTGGATGGAAGTATATTTCTCCTCATGTGATTGACCTTGGCACAAGAACTGCAAGGCGGAACATTTGGCCCAACATAAGTAGTTCTTTATGTAAGTCAGATTAAAAGTGATCTATAATAAGCTTACATAGTAAGCATTAACTTTGTCGATGAAAATTGAGTCAAATTTGGGATTCACCCTACTAGTCATTATATTCATGGCTCTTCCTTCATTTGAAAAAAATAACTGTCTTAATAACGATCATCGATTTCCATCTTATCCGCTGTATGACAGCTGTCATGTCACCCCAAGGTTCTCACTCACTGGACCCCACGTGTGGATGTACTGAAGTTGCGAAGAAAGAGTGACGTAGATTTTGCGGTGGTCTGCGTCGATCGATATACTAAGAATAAGAGTAAATCAATTTGTCCCTTAAGAAAAAGACAGACGATGATCGGTATCATATGGGGTGATACTATGACGTACTTGAAGACTAGATGCCATCGACTTGTAGCTCGTGAAGTCTTTCCTTTACACATCTAACCTGCAAGTCCGTAGAAAGCTCGAGATCAACTGTGATGACATTTTCCTCGCCTTCTGGACTTTCTAGTGTCTGTAGCTGACTGTCAAGGAGGGCTGTCTTCATGAAATGACCTTTTCTTGCATTCATGCGCTTGACAAGAGTTTCACGAGAGCCCGATATGAAGACGATGTATGTCGGGAGGGTGTAGGGCTCGGGAGGTTCGAGGCGGGATGGAACGCTGTTAGGCATGTGGGTAGCTCTGAGTATATCACGGTAATATTTCTTGAGAGCGGAGCAGGCAATAACAACCCCACAAAGTTCCATTCCTCGATCCGCTTGTTGCTCAACACAGGCCTTGTGTGCCGTAGCACGAACGAGTTCGAGCCATGGCTCTCGATCTGCATCGGTCAAGGGCTCGCCTCTCGACATCTTCTCAACGTTAGACTTTGGATGAAAATCGTCAGCATCAAAGAGAGGCATGTTGAAATCCTTTGAAAGGGCTGCTGCGAGCGTAGACTTTCCGCTGCCAGACACACCCTAAGTATCAGTCGAATTATCGTTTGGAACTTTCTCAGATAAGGAGTTAAAAACACTAACCATGACTAGGATAAATATAGGCTCCATTATATGCCCATACAATGCGCAGATACCAGACCCAGTGGTAACGGGGTAACTCTATACTAAGTCTCCACGTCTTAGCCTCTGGTTGAATCGGTTCTAAACTTGAAAAATATCACATGACCGCAGATAGTGACGCGTGACACCGTGACTTTCAGCTTGTCTCTTCCTCCAATTTGTAAGATATTTCTCTCGAGCTGGTGAGTTGGCTTGAGTTGGCCGTCAAATATGAAATAATTATGATGCGTATTACACATACATCATCGGAGTTTATTTATACTGCGTTTGATAGAGTCTACACGGTCGTTGCGAGAAACTTAAAGTCCTTCACTAATTCAGCGGCCGTGCGACTTGAATCTCTCTTAATCCGCCTCTACTGGCTCATGCATACAAATTGTCGCATAGGTGAGTGTATGTATTGGTGCTAGCCAAGGCGCCAACATGCGGTTCTACAGTACTTTGGAAAGTCATATGATGCCGACACTCCGAAATCAGCATCCTTTCCGAATCACGGCACCCTCACCTGTCAACCGTTTCATATCTAGATGAAAACTGGTCAAGACATCAACGATTATGGTAGATCGCGACTGGTTAGCCGTGCTACGTGGGCTCACTACAGTAGGCAGCGATACATTAACGCACTTAATTAAAATGATCTTATGTTGAGTGTATTATCATGGGTATATCGTTTCCGATCACTGACATGGGACGAAGGGATTTCATGATGGCTCGAAGTTCTTTGTCGGGCTATGCGTGTAGTCGCCTAATCGCCTTACTTATATATCACTTTTCATGGTATATATTTGGGATATCTGAAACGATTGGAACCCTGAATGACATTTCTCTCATCTTGGGAGTCGAGCGTCGTGCCGCTAGATGTCAGTCATACTTCGATGCATACAAGAGCCCCTTGTCTGCATTTATCACATCAAGCGGAAGCAGGTTTAGGCGCGTTCCCATCCAACTACGGGCATCTCCTGTGAGCGTTAAAACCTAATCATTCTCATCAGTATTTCTCGTGCGTTACTTATTAAGCTTGGACATTGGCATATCGCTCGCGCCCCACGCAACTTCCTGAGCTACGCCGGATTTAGTGCGACATGTCTCACTTTGAGCACCATATACATATCCATGTTGTCCCCCCTTCATTCGTTTTCCTTTCAAGCTTTCCTTTGAGATGCTATACGTCACTCCACAAGGGACCATTAATAATCTTTGCGAAGTTGAGCATGGCAATACTTTCAGGAAGCAGAAGATCTGATGCTTTCTCCTTCATCAAGCCCGGGTTCGCTCTGCACCGCCCAAACTGATTGTGGACATCATATAATATCCTTGAAGGCCTAGAGTGAGACTCTGTCTCAACTCCTACCCTCCAAACTTCAGAGCGGCCATGCATGTGCTCCCTGTATTTGAGGGGTCATACACCTCATCCGGATTTTCGCTCTCTCATATTGCAAGCAGAGATGATCATCTCCGGGTCGTGACAGGTTTACGCCACATCATCAGGCGGCCCAGTAAAAGGCAAGTGTGCTCACGATTCCACGGCGCAGGGAAACCCTCATGAGTGTACTAGATATATGCCAGCAAATTGTTTGGTGAAACCGCGACCGCGACCGTGACCGACCCCTCTACAAGGAGGATACACGCTTCATTGTGAGTAAATTGAAGACGGATGTTAATATATCAATTTAATATCTCTGGTGATTGAATTCCCCTTGGGCATTTGCGCTTGTGACATTCGCACGAGCTGAAATTCATAGCGGGCATGCAACTGCGCCTTGTATTTGCTCAGTTGTTTAGGTTTCAGTTGTCAGAAACTCCCAAGCAGGTATGTATGATTTTTCCCCCTACCATATCTCTCTTTTGGTGAACCTATGTACACGTGAACAGCCACGCTCTCAGGCCTTGGGTTCCATGCGCAGTCGCATTCCAAAATTCGGGTGCTGCTCAGAGTCACTCAATCACTCGATCCCATATCTTTAGCGACCATCTCTCTCGGTTGAGCCAGAGAATGCCACATGCCGTTGATGGTCCGAACCTCACGCGAACTGTGTCTTCCGCTCCACAACTAACCGAAGCTGATGATTAGATGAACACCATGTGTGGCTTGGTTTATGGATACTTATTCGCATGGGAAGACCGCGCTACTGAAGCCATGGACGCTGTCAAGTTCACTGTCTCCCGGAAGACCGACTCGCTGTCATAATTACATTTCCATGAAACTACATTGGTAAGATGTATATTCAAGCTTGTGGACTCTCTATTTTACTATACTTTGTTACTCGAGACTCGCTTGGTCAAGCTCGGTTTGGCTCGGCTTTCTCGAAGCCAGGGCTATTGGCAGGCGGAATGAGCCCTGATCAAATCTTGAGCCAGGCCCTGACCCAGTGCACTGGGACTGCAGTGGCTTGGCTTGGCTTGGCTTGGCTCAGGCTTTTGAGGGCTTAGCTCAAGCTCATCGGGGGCAGCTAGAAGCTTGACTTGGCAGAACTCACTGGTCGAGAGTTCGCAATACTTATCATATTTTTTGTACTGCCAACTTTCTAACCAACTATCAGTTACGTACGCTACTTTACTGTGATCGACCCCTGGAATAGCATAATGCAGGGTTCAGAATTGGGCGATGTCGAGCGCGCGCTCATTGAACGCCATGTGGTTTGCCGAGTTGAAGCCCCGCTACCACCGTCTCTAAGAACAACAGCTACTACGGCTTGCTTCCAGTTTTCAATTACAAGACTTTCTCAAAGTGCTGTTCGTCTATCCTGTTACCATTCTCTGCAAGGGGAATCCCTGGGAGCAATCTGCTGTCAGAGCCTTTGCGCTTTAATTAATTGTTCGAACTCTCTTGACCGTTGGACGCACGGCCATACATGTAGTCACATGAGCCCTGAAGGTTGAGGTACGCATGGTTCTCTAATGGCGTGTCAGCTCCACTGAACTCCATACCATTTCAATGCTTGTGAGCTTCGCCACCATCAATCCGGGCCGTCTGGCCACCTGGGTGAGACCCTTAGTGTGCAACCTTTCGGGCCAGACAGCTTTCGTATCGTTAACCCTACCCGTCATTCCCATTCCGACACCAGTGTAATGGAGCAGCTCCACCGTCTTCGATCTGTTCGTGTTTGCCCTGGTCCCTGACGGGTAGTGTTCTTACAGACTAGTGGGTGTGCTTCTGGCTGTTTGTGCGCCAAAATGGCATCGTTATTCCCATTCGTGGCATAGATAAACACCATATCCATGGACCTGCAGATGCGCTCCGTTCAAGGAGTGTTGCGCATCTTCCCATAACTTGAGCGCATCTCGTCGCACCTCTCCTGCTGATGGATGCATTATCAGACTCGCAGAGATGGGATGAGTTTCAAGGTCACCTGCCAGCGGCAGCATATCAAATTCCCCCATACTCGATTGCCCACTTCAAGGTTTCTACAGCCCACGATCCTACCGGCATCTGACGCCTCACTCCCAGCCCTGCATTCCATCAATCTCTCCGTTTGGCCATATTTGTCCATTCCCGTATTCCAACGACCACTCTGCCAGGTTTCGAGATGTGTCCTGCGCACAATGTTTCGTTCTCGTACTGACGACTAAGCCCACATCCGCATTCGCAGACCTGCTTACCTGCTTAACTGTTATTCTGGGCACCTTGATACTCTTCATGACAAGTTCTCATTCTAAAGCGAATACGAATGCCTGGGCAGTTTACACGGCTCTTTTACCGGTCTGCAATTTTACTCTGGTGATTGTGGATTTCGTCGAAGCTTTTAGCCCGTCTCCCGTTCTCTCCATATCACAGATGACACTTTCAAGACTTATATTTTCTGCTCCTGATCGAAACTAGCCTTTTTGCCGCTTTTGGGTCGATGACTCCATCGACACCGGTGGGGGAGCTGTCAAGGAATGCAACCTCTCGCCGAGCATTCGCCATCACAGGGGCCAGCTCAACTATAGCCTTGGCGTTGCCTCGCTAACAGCGTTTTCGCCCCGGAGGAGCCGTATGGATCGTGGCCCATGTGGTCCAATTTTCACGCCTTCAGTTATCTTGCAAGCATGTGGCGTCGGAAACGTCATGCTTTTCACCCTGTCAACCAAACACCAGAGCCTCAATCCTGCCATTGCTCGCTCGCTCCACACTCGGAGAAGTCGGACATTGTTCAGGGTTTCCGCTCTCGAATATAAGATTCTCAGGCGCGTGGCGGAAGATATATTTACGGATCTGAGCGGCCTGCTACTCATGTCTAATAAGCCAGCTTGTGGGCTTGTACTGTGCTTCGTGTACCTTTCTGAGGGAACGGGGCGTCGATGACATCACCAAGATGGGTATCTCGGAAGCCAAGGGCCACTTCCATGAGGGAGACTTGAAACCAGCCTGAGCGTCCATGGGATTCTCCACCCGGACAAAATGAAAGTTTGCTCGGCATGCATCCGTGTCTCTACACGTAGAGAAATAGAAGGCTGCCGAGCAACCATTGATCTGTCCATTACGACAGCTCCAGGCGCACGGTGGAGGTAACTCTGCGGTAATGCTTGGGCTCGACAGCTTGTAATTGGGTGCGTTTCCGAGCGAGTGGAGCTTGATGGGATCGCCTAGATGGTACCTGACAATTGACGGCCGATAACAGTCACCTCACAAGCTGAAACGCAAACCTGGGGCAGTCTCCTAGGTAGCTCACATCTATGTCGGAAATTGCCATTGGCTCTTGAAACATTCCACCTCCCGACCCAGTCTATGTCCAATTCGCATTCCTTTACTCCTATCAATTCTTGATTTCTTCGAAATTGCATTCAATCTTTGACTCTCGGAGTCGGTTTTGAATCTTATCATAGATGGGGCTCTCATGGATTGTTCCGTGCTCTCGTATCTATCTCTGAGGATTGCCGCCGTACGGCGCAACTGTCCAGTGGACCCTCCTTCGCCCCCATCGTAAGGACTCAGTCCGCGGATATAACGACGGATTGTTTGTGATGGATGCGCGAACTCTATGCAGTCCACTCACCTTGCAGTGCCATCAGCCATCTTGATCATCTTCAATCGGGCTGTGAATATGCGCCGTGTGGGGATGCGTTGGTGATCACGACTATCGTGGAGTCGATCGCCAGCTTCCAGGTGATCAGACCTATTGATCCGTGGAAAAACATGCTGTGCTATGACGCACAATGGCTCAATGTCTCGGCAGTGCTCCGGATGTGGCAATGAATTCTTAATGGGTCCATGTGGCTCAGGAACACGGTATACTCATGATCTCTGGGCCTGTCTGGCTGTATCCTGTCCTGGCGGCTCCCAGCTTGGATTCCTGGCCTGTATGATTCCTGGCCGTCGTTCTTTCCGACTCGGGCGTCACCCTTCTCATTATGGTCGCCTATAGCGCAATTTATGCCCTTTCGGGACAATTATGCTGTTATATTGCGATGCATCCTGTCTAAGCGACAGAGAGGGGGACTGCTTGTTAGCGCAAGCCTCTGATTTGAGGAGGGTTATAGTGCAAGACGCCGGTGCTTACAACTGCGTCCCAGTCGGTACACGCCATTATCCTGGCTTCCAGGAGTGCGCTCATCACGGTGAGAGTTCCGAATAACATGCTTTTCTGGCCTGATGTAGAGCGATCCAACCCCAAAGCGGTTGCCGGGCTTGCATGGTGTGGCTTGATTGATGTGTGGTTTCGTCTGATATGGCCAAGGTCGTCGGTAGGCGCGCGGCGGGATACTGATATAATCACGAACCCGCCACCGGCACCTTCCGGCACCTCGTCTGAACAGCCGCCCATTACCCAGTCAGGCGAAGCGCGTTCCCATGGCTTCTTTCTGGACTTCGAGTCAAGAGCTGTGCCCGCGGTGACTCGTTGGTTGCTCACTCGCTTCCGCTCTTTCCTTATCTTGTCCTTCACGCTCTCTTACGCTGGACGTGCTATAAAGCCCTGAGTCATGCACCTCGTCTGCTCTTAACTCATCTCCCTCCCACGACACCCTCACGACACTGCCTCCACCACCACCGCTACCACTACCACCACCACCACCATGTCTTCTCGTTCATCGTCGAGCTACGACTATCACGCACTGTCCTCCCCGTGGTCTTCCACCAGCGTGTCTTCTCGTCAGTCGTCGAGTTACGACTACCAGCCATTGTCGCCGCCGTGGTCGCCGAGTACTGCTTCTCCACCAAGTCTTAGCACCCGTTATTCAAGGGCACCAGCGATGCCTTACGTTCCTCTACCGCCCTGTGATGACCACGTACATCCAAACGTGTCGCCTCGTCGTACGTTTATGTTACAGCCGTCCTCGTTGACTCAAAGCTTACCCCACTGTGTAGACGGGTTGGTTACCCCACCTCCATCACCGGCCAGAATACACCAAGTCCTTTGTTCTCGGTCCACCGTCGTGCGGTACGACTTGGCTGCCGACCCGCGCACGATCAGGATGTCATCTTCCTCCCCTCAACCCTCTTTTCCCAGTCGGGACCCCGCGTCAGCCCCGTCTGCGTCCGTTTTGTACATCCAGTGTGAACTCACTGGCCACATCATTACCATCCACAAGAGTAGCGGGATCACGTGCTTGGACCTCATGGTACAGCTGCACCGCTTCTTCGATCAACCCATTTCCTCAGACGACTGGCGGTGCGTGCGGGGTCCTCAACGGGATGCCATGAAGGCTGCGTACACTCGTCGGACTGGGCGCGCTTACGGCCCGTCTGCGCACATGAAGATGGTCGACTACCTTATGGGCCAGACCGTATTTAAATGTGTGCTTCCAAAACACAGCGACGCGTCTGGGTCGACGTGGCTGCTCCAGACCACCTGTTGACGTTGGGATATTTCTCTCTTCTTTTATGTTACTACTATGATCGGACTTTGTCTTGCATTTGCTATCACGCTTCTCCCCCTTAACCCTATTGTACTCTATCCTCATAGCTCCCAGTCGCATACTAACCCCACCCATCTGTCTCCTTAACACACTCAACATACACTATACTCAACTGTCCCCTCCCACCAATGTATTCCCTGCTTGCCATTATACCATCTCAGTGTCTTGCCTCTTTCCACTATATAGTTACCGCCACAGTCATAATTTGCTTAGCCATTAATGCAGAACGTTGACAAAGAGTTGAAGTCTACACAATTATACCCAAGTGCCCGATTGCCTATAAATTCTGAAATGCCAAGCTCAGAGTTGCTGCTAAAGCTGACGGGCCTGCTTGGGGCCTCACTTGTGTGCCCCGAAAGCCTCCGTCACGTAAGCTGCGCGCCGTCCCAACAACTACCCACAGTATCCTCAGCGGACACGTCCTGGACACGTCAACGCGACGTGTCCAACACTTTGACTTTGACTTTGCGCGGGACCTCCACGTCTGCCCCGCGCTCTAATCGAGACGCCCATTACGGACGACTCGGAGGCACACGATCAAATGTTCCATATGAACATCGGAGCCGTGTTGCTCGCCGTCCCCCGCAGCGCAAACTCCCCCGCTTCCGCAGGCCTACGCGGCTACGAGTCAGGAAGTAAACGCTAAAGTTATTCCCATATACTTTACGGCGGTTCGACTGACTCGACTGCGGAACCTAACTAGCAAAGGTACCATCAACATCTATTCGCCATGGCATCGGTCCCGCAGAAACATAAGGAATCCTCCCGACCTCGAGCGGACCGTACGTCGCGTTGAACGACCTTGTGACAAATGATGCGCCGCAGCGTGGGACCTTGCGCCTTCGTCTGACCTTATCGATTATCGATGCGCCTCTTTTTCACACGCCCAATTATACAAAACTCAATTTTGGCGCTCTACTCTCGCGGTTGTCCGTTGCGAGTTACCCATTAGACTTCGAGGGAAGCTCCGGATAATCTCCCTGAGGCTGCAGTTGAAGGAGTTGCCTGTCTCGGCATGTCCTCATTTCCGTTTACCGCGCGTCTATGAGAGGAACAAGGTCAACATAGCTTTGGCGAGCTTCTCATAGATGTGTTGTGTGGACCGCAGGTGGCACACCCCAGTGCCAGGGTTGACGAAGCAGAGTGGCTACTATACTGTGTTCGGTGCTGCGTATATTCCGACCTTCGCTCAATTCTTCGATTCAGACACCGCCCGAAAATGGCTTGTCACTTAACGACTTCCTGAAAAAAAAAAAGATCGAGCTCAGGTGGTGGTGCACCTCCCGAACGCCGTATGAGAGCGCCTCGTGTTTAGCCGCATATCGGTTATACAGCATCCCCAAACCGAGTAAATCCTTCGTTCCAGCGTGTTAGAGTACACCACTCGAGCCCTTCGGGATACTAATTGCAATGACAGTGTGAGCAGAACGCGCTCATGCGTTTACTTAATCGTTCGATGTTAGCAGTTGGTGTCGAACGACTTAGAGGCAGGTATGGTCTATCTACTTCAGTCGATGGTTGCTTGTTTACATCAACATTGGATCGATCCCGTATTGGGATACATGGTTCTTCACTTATTCACCTCACCTCAACACGTACTATCGGCAAAAAATGCCAGCGCAGGGAACTTGTTGTATCTGGCAGAGCTTCCCCTATGCTTATCCATCACCAGGTCCAGGCCAGAATTTGAAACGGGTATGTAATAGCGTGTACGAAGATGTGTCTACCTATAATTAAGACTGGAAAAGTTTGAGAGCTTCCTGGACAATGTTTTGGAACATGTCACCGCTCCCACACACCTTGGAGCCGTAATCTTGCGCCTTTTCCGCCATATCTTCCCACAAGGTAACATGTCGAAAGAGCTTTTTCCTGCAATACGCAACTGCGATCGCTGTCGCCCATACGGATTCATTGTTTGCCCCGTATGCCATCGAGGGAGCCATCATGCGGAGTTCCGACTCGGGAATACGCACAAGCGAGGACAGCTCCCTGGATATTCCAGAGAATGAACCGTTGAATGATTGCAACCTGGCAACTGTCAGAACAGCTTCTGGGACCTGTTCCTGCCTCACTTTGAACGCCGAAACAGGTCCTTTGGAGCTGCGTTTCGGTCCTCCGGGTGGATTTTTCGGGAATATAAATGACTGTAGTGATTTTAGCCATGAACTGGCCATCGTGGTGATTGTGGTATATCCTAGCAAGGGTGGAGCTGTGAAAAACGTCGGATTTCCCCCCTGAGGGTTGGGAACACATATGACCTCTGCCACAGGCACCGATTCTGGCGAAGGCTTGTGGGCAAAAAAGTCGAACACCCATCCGGGCCCCGTTGCTTCTCTACGGGGGGACTGTCTAAAGGCCCCGGGAATTCTGCTAGTGGGGCTCTGGGATTGTTTATCTTCGGGGTCCAAAGAAGTGCCACTGATTGAACCCTTCTCCGGCCGGGAGGTGTGTGTTGGGGGATTGCTCGATCCTTTCGGCGGGTGTTGAGAAGCAGGACTACCGTTGTTCGTCGTCGATGGGCTCGACTTAGCATTTCCGTGGGAAGTCTTTGAACCTTCCTCGTCGGGTTTGCTACTAGTCTTGGAGTTCGAGCCCTGCTTCCCATTGCCATTCCCTTGCTTTTCATCATCATCCGGCGGTTGTCCGCCATTTGTACTGCCTTCCTGTCGTCTAGATAAAACCGGAGAAGAACCTTTCGAGGGCGTCGAGTGAGCGTTCGCGCCAGAAGTTGCTGAATTTCCGGCGTCGGATTTTCTACCGGTTTGGGAGCGAGGGCCCTGTGTGCCTTTAGTATGGCCATTTTTTGACTCCTGATTGTGGGATGTGGATCGGCCTGTTGTTGAACCGTCCCCTTGCGAAGTTGAGTGACTACTATGCTTTGACCGTGAGTCCCGACGATTGCTGGTCTTATCCTGCCTGGGTGGATTCATCGACGGATTGGGAGCTGCAACCGCGATGAACGCTGTGCGTGAGCTGGCTATCTGATATCGTGTACCAAGTTCGACGATGTATCTCTTCACGATGTCTCGTCTGGTCCCGGGACTCAGTGTAACCCCTTTCTGCAACCCGAGGGGCTCCGTATCACCACCCTCGACGTCCTGTATGAGTATGTGTGCGCACAGCGTATGAATTAGCGGAGGAACCTCTGTAAGCCCCCCTAATGCATCTGTTAAACTTGATGGAATATGGTGCGATAATGTTTCAACAGGCACGTTATAATTGAGAGGGGTTCCATCTAACAGGCTCAGTCTGAGGGTTATCTCTGTCGGCACCTGTTCACCAGGAACAATGGCTGTGACGAGGAGCCTCATCCCTGGTGAGAAAGCTGAAATTCGGTGTAGTGCTTACCGAATTGTAACGTCATCCGTAAGAAACACGAATAATACTATTTCAGGATACAGGATGTCCATACCTGGATTGAGACCACCCCAGTCAACGCTCATTTCTTTCACTTGGGGGTTCTGCATGGCGTTAACCAACCGCTTGGCTTTGAATGCCAAGGGCTCGCCTTCCACTGTCATCAGGTGGGCTCCGTTACCAGCTGTGGCGAGTCCCTGACATAAATATGTGGAGGCTCCACTACCGATTCCGAGCGTAAATACGCGCAGAGGAGCCACGCCAGACTGGGAAGCCTTCGAGACAGCTTGGCGAACATGCTCGATCGCCGCATGAGGAGCATAGATCTTGGAAGGCCTGGGTTAAGTAGATATAGAGTTCATGGTTCCTGAGAACTCACTTCGCCATCCGTAAGCACAAATATGCAAGTTGGCATATACCGTCTTCTCGACAGGAAACTGTGATTTAGTGCACCAAGTAACTCAGTCCCCCCCATGTTCGCGTCCATGTTCGTTATGTGACTCGTCTGTAAGCAAAGTGTAAACGTCAACCGGTGATAAAGTGAAGCTGGCAGTAAAAGGTATCGTACCGCCTCAAAGAGAGTGGCATCCGTATACATCTGACTTTCATGCCACATCGATTGAAATGTCGACCCGAAGCTGTATATATTGAACATTGAGTCGGTGGATGGTAACTGGGTCAAGAGCAGCTCCAACGCTTGTCTCGCCATGTTGATATTAGATCCAGCCATGCTTCCGGACCGATCAATCACAAATATATATTCCTGTGCCGGTCGTATCTTCAAGTCAAACCGAGGAGTAATGGTCAATGCAAAGGCTGTCGTTGGACCAATAACGGAACGTAACGAGTTCTCCTCGGGAGACAAACGTTCTGCGAAGCAGCGGGGCTTACCAAGTCCAAGGGCATGCACAATTAGCAAGATATCTTTCCCAAAGTCGAAATATCCTGAATCAAACTGTTTACGGACAAAACGGCGAGAGCGACTTGCCCCCGGGGAGCATGCAGCAATAGGAGGCACTGGAAGATCAATAAAAGGGTTATGATTCCAAGATGTGACATCAAGAATGTCACCAGGCATCTCTATGTCCACAGTTATGCTCAGGAGCCCGTTGTGGGTCGTGTCATGGTACACGGCGGAGTTCACCGGCGCACCATAGCGGGCACGAACATGCGATGAAAGCTGGAACCGAACAGTATCAATTTGGTCATCTTCGGATAGGTTTTCAACATACTGAATAGAATACATAAGGCGGCTTGTCAGGATAAGAAAGGGGCAGCTCACTGAAAGCAAAACTGTGACATCGGTGTTCGGTGGCATTGAGCCTATAGACACAACAAACACTAAACGAAATAAGAATGGTCAGCCGTTTCGAATTTCAAAACCGTAGAATCGAGCCATTTTCTCTGATAAGAGTCCAAAATGTCCGGAGATGGGTGGAATCTATCACATTGAGAGATAGATTCATACCATCTTGGCGGAACTGCTCGAGAAGACCAGTCAACCATCCCTTGTCCCGAGTTTCCTGATACTCTTCTTTCGCTTGGGAGAGCTCTTTTACGATTCCTTTCAGCCGCACCCCATTGGTGGTTTTCATTTCAAAGCTGCATACTGCCGCGTTTGCTGGTACCGGAAATACGTAGTATGTCTCTGAAAGTGTGTCAGATCCATGGTACTGGTAAACTTGGGATAGTATGACGCGGGCAGAAACGTCGGCAATAAATATATGCACGTTGAGCGATTTCAATGGTAGGTATATTGCCTCGCTCTGGTCCGCGGTGGATACGATGCCTGAAAAGTCGTATGAAGGGAGTGCCATCGCAGCAGTTAGCGCGTGCGCTCGTACAGTTAACCAAGCATGGCGTCCACAGCTCGAGAGATATATAAGTCGACTGAGTAGAGGGGATAACCTTGAGAGGAAGTCATTGTAGGTAATGGATTGATACAGGCAGCAAGCGTCAACAACAGGTCTGAATCCATC
>QFFB01000859.1:0-23285 GCA_003316465.1 Ramaria cf. rubripermanens
ACTTCGGAGTTCGGAGGTCCGAAGGTTCGGAGCTTCGGTGTTAGATCTCAGGGATCTAACACAGGGTAACCACGTGTGTTACTCATCTATCCATACTCGTGATGTCATAGCGCGTCTACAACTTGCACGAATGGGCCAAGACAACAAAACATGTTGTCTCGTGGTTTTTTCTTTAAATATAACAGATAAGATTTTTTTAGAAATTGTTTCTAGCCTTTATAATTGGGAGAGGAGAAAGAAAAAAAAGGACATCACAATATTTTCACAAATATTTTTTTATCACAACAGATACTGCCCACCTACTCGCTCCCTAGGCCTGGTGGAAGGCCCCAGACCAACCAACTACCTACAGACCGGCTCAGGGAGACCTGAGGAGGAGATCCAAATATATATAAGTGTCAACATCAGTAGACATACAAACCGGTGCACCTGAGGAGGAGATCCAAAGAGAAAAGGGTGGATCTCCTTACCTCAGCAACTAACTATATAGCTGGTGTGACAGTGACAGTGGCAACAACCAGGAAATGGGAGACTAAGTGGAAAAGGCAAGGGGAAGGGATATGGGAGGGAAACTATGGGGGATTAAAAGGAACATAAGAAATGGAGACCACCTAGAGGTCATCCCCTGACAGTATTGGGCTCTTTGACTTTAGCTCGGGTTTCCATAGGGTGAGGTTTAGCAAGGGTCATAATAAGTTGGTGTATGAGGTCGCTACCATCGTCATCAGGGTCGGCTTGGTCTCCATAGGCCCCATCCAAGGGCGGGCCGCTGCCATCAGGGTCATCGGGATCCCCAGGATTGCGGGGGCTATGGGAACCTTGGCCAAGGAATTCTCGCCCAGGGGTTAGTGCTCTGGGGGGTTATCTTCCCTACCTTTGCCTTTGTCAGCTGGGGCATCAGCAGGTTCAATGGATGTGAAGGGGAAGTTTGGAGGGCTTTCAGGATGCTCAGAAAGACAGTGTCATTCTGAGATACATTGAAGTGTAATGCTTCTAGCACAGGTTGCAGACATAGTGGTTAGTGCAATGTGGAAGTTAGAGTCAGAAATACTGTTAAGACCAGGGTCTACGTGTGGGACCTCAGAGCGAGCTTGTTCTGAGCTCAGGCCAAGGGTGATAACTAAGGGCTCGGCTTCAGCTTATATGCTGCACCATCCACTATCACATGTGCCCTTAATTTCGAAGCAAGGTTGGACAAGAGGAGCGGGAGGACTAAGAGAGCACAGAGCGAGAAACTAGTAATGGATTTGAAGGGTATCTAAGTTGATTTCTGACTGAAGAGCGAGGTACATACATAATGAGACTTATATATGGATAGCAGGCAAACAAGGTTGGACATACCTAACTAAGAGAATCGTAAGGAAGCTCGGGGATGGATAAGAAATGGGGTTCGGGGGAGGGGAAATGGGGAACAGGGGTCAGGCTTGGGCTCGGACTACTTTGGGAAGGGCTCAGATAAGGTTGGGCTCAGGGTATGGGCTCAGGACAGGGTTACTTACCGAATATGGTCACTGGAGATCCACAAGGAACTGGATCATAACAAACTCCACTGATGGCATCAGTGTGGCAGGGATGGTTGCTCTCATTGACAAATGCTGTGCAGTTGTGGAGACTCATGGCCTGCTTACACACTGACTCCTGATCCCTGTGCCAGTGCATTTGTACTTGATGGATGTCTGCAAGGAGCAGTGCGAGTCACACATGGGGAAGTATTTTCCCAGTAACTATGTATTCCACAGTTATGGGCAGAAAGTGGGAAGAGGCATTCTTGGCTGACTGCTACTGGGGCAATGCATGGCACCCTGTGATCTTCAACCAGGTTACATTGTATCTCATTGAGAAATTTTCAAATATGCATTATGTCTAGATCCCAAACCCCATGCCACCTTCCGCCCTCTTATGAATATTCCACTGGCATCATCTGTGCCAGCACTACTTGGGAGTGCAGGCCTGTCTGATTATAGTAGGTATATAATGAGTTTTATTTGTGATTTGCTTAGTTTGATGTCTGTTTTAGTGCATTGTCATCACTGGAGGGTATGACAAGCAAGCAGTGCTTTTGACATGCTGGCTTCATGTTAACACCCCTGATATTGCTTCCATCTCATGCATGTGCCAAATTTATCACTGATTACAGCATAATGTGTGTAGTATACTATAATGTATAAAACCAAGTTTACCTGCAAAGCATGCAGGCATTATAAGTCAGACACAAATGCACAGTATGCCAAATTTTACACTGGGAAAAGCAGACAATTTTCCAGAAAGCTTCTAAGAGATACTGAGAAGTTAGGTATCCTCCTTCATCAATATAGTTGAAAGTAACAATGTATAGCCCAGGCCTAGCAGCTATGAATTTTATTACTTTAGCCTGGGAAAAGTTGATTTATGCTGCAGAATGCCATTTTCATTGTGCTTATTTACAGCAGTAAAGATGCACTAACAGGAATAATACCTATTAGCCTGCATGCAACGGTCCTTCTACCTGGACAGTCTATAATGCAGTCATTCATGGGCAAAGAGACTACAACTGTGGGTTGACTAGTACGAAGAATGGGTTGTACAACCTGTTCTTCTGGGAGATAACACAGGTAACTTCTTGTGATGGTGACCTGGCTTCGTGTGTATACTCCCTAGTTCAATTATCATACATCTACCTTGTTATTTGACCTCAGACTCATAGAAAAACCCTAGTGAACTATCCACTGCAACATCAATAGTTTTACTTATTGGTGAGCTTGAACCTTTGATTGTATTCGCTATGCCCCCTTGGGGGCATCACTGAGACCACTATTCACCACACTTCACAGGAGTGTTCGGATCAGCAAAAGGTACACCTGAATTGGGGTGGCCTTTCCTTGAGGAAATGCACTATGTCTTGTGTACTCCTCCTGGGTTATTCGCTATGACCATAGGCCCTGAAGGGATTATGAGCAACTCTGTGCAGTAGTTCAGAAAATTGAGGTAGCTAAATAAATTAACTCCTCAGTTGCTGTCAAGCACTAGAGTATATTCAGAGAAACTACCTAAATAAATTAACTACAAGGTAATTAGTACAGAAAATATAGAGAAACTACAGTGGGCTCACCTCCTCAGTTGCTGTCAAGCACTGAGGAGGAGGGGTCTATGCGAGTATATGTCTTACCCGCATATACTGCCCAACCGGCGCCTAAGCGCCCATACTCGTTCGGCGACCAAACTGTCGGTTTGAGCCGAACTATAGGTACACATGACATAGTGATACAGAAAATCAGTAGATCTCGCAAATCAGGCGAGATAAAAATACAGAAAAATCTCAGAAAAATCATTTGAACCTCTCTTGAATATCCTATCAAGAAAAATCCTCCGAAAAAGAGCTTGATAATATATTATGCTTGATTCTGAGGGTATGATGCATATATGCACCCAACAGGCCCATGTCAGAAATACACTGATGTTACATATTTACCCTAAAATCCAATCTTGACACCAATCTCATGGTACTCCATGCTGCCCCATTGACCCTGTTGAAGAGCCAACAGATGATCAACTACAATGCCACTAGCTAGGCCTGCTTGCTCCTTTTCATAGACCCTTGATTACAATAAATCAACAACAAAATACCTCCTAAATTTCTCCTTGATCTACTCCCATGATAGGACATGAGGGGGAGAGAGTCAAATACAGTCTCAGGGAACTCTGTGATGAAGATTGAGATGGCTCAATGTGGGTTCATTGGGTATGGAGCCTGAATTCTGCCTTGTACTCCTCTTTTCCTACATTACTATGAGTAACCTTGCTGTTAGATCCCTGAGATCTAACACCGAAGCTCTGAACCTTTGGACCTCCAAACTCCAAAGTAACTATTATGTTCCACTTTAGTTCTTGTTGTTTACCTCTTAAAGTATATTCTCATTCATGACCCAAAGTAGGATACTTGTACCTCACTCGATCCGAACCTCCAATCCTATTCCAAACTCCGCTTGTTATACGCCTCTTATATCTTTCTTGTTCTATGTTCTTAGGATACAATTAGGATATGAGGTATTAATAGTCCTCCAATCTTGTATCCAGTTCTTTAGTTTGAATATCAACTTAATTCCACGTTGCCAACCCCCAGTCTTCTCATATCACTATCTCCATAGTTAGATACTATTAGTGATACCTCCGAGTCCAAACCTCTAGTTAGCCTCCGGACCCCAAACCTCCAAGCCCTGAAATTAGGGACCGAACCATAGTAGGTGGTGCAACCCAGAAGTTGAAGCCAAGTCCCTACCCCCCTTGTATACCTTTGAAGTCCGACCTCTGAGTCTCCGACCTCTGAAGTTCCGGGCAACATCCATGAACTTAACACTTGCCCACATATCCCAGAAACATGAATGGCTGCATCTCTTCTTGGAAAAACACAGAATCTCTGATGGCATATGATTGTTGAGAATAAGGATGACTTTTCTTCATTCATGGCCATGCTGCTTTGGGGAGCTGAGGATTTTAAGTTTTATTTTATATATTTCTATTTCTTTTGATAAGAAGAAAAAAAAAGGCTCAGGATTTTGTTTTTATTGCTCTTGTTGTAGATTAGGTGCTAAGTATGACATGCACATTGATCGATCAAAGGTGGCATAGTGCGTGGACTGGTGATGATGCACCAATAGTTCAGCGCAGGGGTTTTGGCGTCAAGATGAAGTGTTGGTCAAGCAAAGAGATTTTTGAGGTGCAATGATGAGTCAGAGGAATGAACAGGTAATCTAATTTAACCAGCTTTATGAGTCATAGCAATTGTTGTAGAAAGGGATGAGGAATTTTGAAAGGCAAGTCTGAATGACCTGAGCTTTTATATGTATCATGAGAGATATAATTCTGGCTGAAGAGTATCATACAAAATATTATGGTACTTATACAAAAAGATTCAGGGGTGTTTATGGAATGCTAACAATAGAGACTGAGTCCTTGGAATATGAGTAACTAAGGGGATAAATAAAATACTATCTGTGGAGCAAATAATGCCGGATATTGCTTGGATAGTAAAGAAAAATCTGAAGAATTAATTAGTCATTGGGGAAAGGAAAAAAAGAGTGAATGGAGAGGTGGAGACATAGTACTAAAGATAACCAAGAAAATTGTTTGTTCCTTTGACATCACAACAATAAGACCGCTCCTTCTATTTCCTATTTGGTATGTGATCTGATGTCTTGGATACATTCAATGTGTTGCCTGACCCCAAATCTATAATTTCATTACCTCTGTATGATCTTCTTTTATCATTCTCTTTCTCTGTTCTATTTTTATTACTTCGGCAGTTCGAGCACCTGCTTGTTGGGTAATTGAACCGATCAGGCATCAATGATGCATATGCGGGGTATCTTGTAATGTATGATTTATTGTTAATGCTATGATGTAATATAATTCAAGCTTCAAGTGAAGCTCAATTGAACAGAGGTTTG
The DNA here is from genome assembly GCA_003316465.1 of Ramaria cf. rubripermanens. NCBI lineage: Eukaryota > Fungi > Basidiomycota > Agaricomycetes > Gomphales > Gomphaceae > Ramaria > Ramaria cf. rubripermanens. The sequence continues at coordinate 5,424 of QFFB01000859.1, forward strand.
ATATAAGAGAGGATTTCAAGATAATTGCAATATATGCAATTTATCTTAATAACTACTTTAACAAAGAACTTTGAACTATTTGTATGGGGTGAGTGTTATTACTGCTGAAATTATCATACAGGGTTTGAACTATTTAAATGTTTCTAACTAGCAGGAGGAATATTTCGAAGGTCACTTATGTAATTAGATAGCAGGGATGGAGGTACAGGTAGTAATGAACAAAAGATTAACTGCAAGGGAAGGGGGGAATGACACTAAATGTAATGAATAAAATGTTGTGATAAAAATATTACAAAAGAAATTGTGATGTCATGTTTTCCTTTTTTCCTTTTCTTTTTTCTCAGCCATAAAAAGCTGGGAATAATGTCTAAAAAGAATCTCATCTATTATATTCAAAGAGAAAACTATGAGACAACATCCTCTGTTGTCTCGGATCACTCACGCGAGCCATAGATGCGCTATGACATCACGAATACGGATAGATGGATAACGCATGTGATTACCCCGCACACGCATCACCGATGGTCGATTGGTCCGGTTACATGGCGAACAAGCGCCTGAACCTTCGAGGCAATAAGAATAGAACAGACCAATATTACAACTATAGAGAGTTGTACAGAGGTAATAGAGGCACTAAATCGAATTAAGAAATATATAGAACATCACCCAATGAATCGGACCATGTATGGAATAGGAGATAGAAGAGGCGGCTTTTATTTGTTATGTGTAAAGAACAAAACATTTTCTCGGTTATCTTTTCTTTCTTGTCATAGAACATTATTTTCACAATCCCCCCATTCACTATTTTCATCCCCCTGACGATTGATTATTTTCCAGATTTTTCTTTGTCACCCAAAACAAAATCCAACACTATTTGCTCCACAGATAGTGTTATTCTTTTTATCCCCTTAGTTACTAATGTTCCAAACCTCCGTCTCTATTGTTAGCATTCCAAGAATCACCCATATTTTCTTTCATATAAATACCATGATACTCTTGTATGCTATTCTTCGGCCAGAATTATATTCCCCTTGATATATTCAAAAGCTCAAAGGAATTCAGACTTGCCTCTCGAAAAATTCCCTACTCTTTTCCTCGAACGACTACTATGATCCAGAAATTAATTACACTAAAATACTTAGCCATTTCCTGATCCATCATTACTACCAAAAACTCTCCTTACTCGACCGATGCTCTACTTTAACGCCGAAAAACCCCTGAGCCGGATTATCGGAAAACCATCACCACCAACCCCACATTACGTCATCTCCGATCAATCAATGCGCATGTCACATCCGACACTGTATTTACAACAAAAAGAAATAAAAAATATCTTCAGCACCTCTTTTCTTCTTTATCAAAAATATAGAAAATACGTAAATATTAAAATAAAATACATGACATGACATTTGACATAGGAGTAAAATACTCATTGGTTGTCCCACATACAGCAACGGTGATGTAGGGATGTCTTGAGACAACACACATCTATTAATAGGTGTGAGGTGTCTATGTGACATATGTATGTGTGGGGTAGATCAATCAGCATCGGACCTGATCTTTGATGTCATTGTAGGTACACTTGACATATGATTGTTCCATGTGCCAGGATAGTGATGGATACCACGTCATGGGCTCGGTCCTGTGTATGTGCGGTCTTGGTGATGGGTGTCGAATTGGATAGGAATAGGAATCAATGTAGATCATGGTAAAGTCATCTGTAGATAATATCCTGGTGATAGAATGCCGGGATCCATCAGCATCACCGTTAATGAATAATTTGTTTATATCTTTTTTTTCATTTAATTTATATTAATAACAGGGTAATCACATGGATCACACACCTTGCTCATGGTCGTGATGTCATAGCACATCTGTGGCTCACACATGCAGGCCGGAACAACAGAAATTGTTGCTTCATGGTTTTCTTCCCTTTGAATATAGTCAATGAAATTTTCAAAACATTACTCCCAATCTTCTGAGACTGAGAGAAAAGAAGAAGAAAGATAAAATGAAGACTTCACAATATTTTACAATATTTTATCATAACAGAGGATAAAGAATGTTTTGTAGCTCAGCATGTCTTCAAATGTCTTCAGAATCAAGTGACCATGATGATGATGTAAGGGATGTCAGAGACTCAATGGTCTGGAGGGGAATAGAATTTGAAGTTGTGTTGATAGATGGCATGGTGATAAATGTGAACTGATAAAATTGATAGGGTGGGGCTAAGTGGTCTAGCTGAGCTGCTGGTCTGGCTGAGCTGGTCTGGCTGAGCTGAACTATGATGGTGGTGAAGGCTGAAGAGAAAGGTTGAAGAGAAGACATGTGTGGAGCTTTGAGTTTTTAAAGACTCCTTTGGAGTTCGAAGTTTTTGGATGTGTCGTTCAATTTTCCTTCACTGTGGAGACAAGGTAGTGGTGTGATATGTAGTGAACAGAGATGATGGAGTGACTTGGACAAAGATGTGCACATATACTCAAGCACCAAAGGTGACCTGTGTCATGACTGTTTTCCACATCTCGAGTTCAGCGAATTATGTCAATCTCCCCAGCATCCTTCCATCATGCTGATGTTGGCAAGGCTTCTGCAGTCTATCCCACTCCTATTCGCTGGTCGCCAAACATGATCTTCACCATTATACCACCATATTTTGCCCTCATTTCGCATCATTCGCATCCCCCTTGCAGCGTGCAGGGTCACCAAGTACGAGCAGAAGTCTGGTCTAGCCAACGGGTTTCACTCACAGATCCCATCAGTTGCCTTGCCCCATGAAGGTGGTTCAACGCTTACTCCATGTCCTAATACATCCTACCAATCCACAGTGTTCTAGCCCCTCTCTATTCATTCCCCTCTGCATTAGCTTTTACTATAAGTACTTCTATTCCACCTGTATAATTCTCTAGTTCAATTATCATACATCTACCTTGTTATTTTGACATCTTACTAGTAGAAAAAACCTTAGTAACACAATCCACTGCCTCATCGGTGGTTGTGTCTGTTGGTGAGCTCAAACCTTTGATCTTATTTGCTACACCCCCTTAGGGGCATTGCCGAGACTGCTATTTTCAACACTTCGCAGGAGTGTTCAGATCAGTGAAAGGACCACCTGAACTGGGGTGACCTTTCCTTGAGGATGTGTGTGATTCATTGCCTACTCCTCTTGGGTTATGTGCTATGACTGCAGGCCCATGTCAGAATTGTGATTACGAGTCTATTAGAAGGGGTATGGCGCCTGGCTAGTGGTGTGACAGTCAGTCATCCGTCGGCTCTCTGGCAGGGTCGATGTGTCGATGTTGTGGACCCAGGGGCTGGCTAGAGGCATCGGCGTGTCGTCGAGTGACCAAGCGCCACGGTGATAACGGGTGATGTGGGGTGTGTGAGGGGTGGTAGTAATGAAGAGGTTTTTGCGAGATATAAGATGTATGGTAGCTGTAGTTTGTGAATACGTAGTACGGAGCTCAGGAACTGTTTGCGCGTTGACTCGAGCGCAAGCGATGACCAGCAAAAGTGATAACGATATGGGTCGTACCAGACGACATATTTATACAAGAGTAAACTAGAGAGACCGTGATGAATCGGAAAGTGATGAGGAGAGAAGTGGAGTGGGGGTGTAGCTACGGACATTGGTATGAGACACATACAGGTTCGCGCGATCATGTGTGGTGTTGCTCGCAGATCCGTGGGGCACTACCTACACACACAGCACATACATGGTTTGATGCTACATGTGGGGCATTCAGGGGGGGTCAGTGTCATGGGGTTGAAACATAATGGAGAAAGAAAAGAAACACAGCGTTGCACTTCCTCGTGTGCACACGCCCCTCGAACTGCTTGTTGACCCCTGGCCTGAGGTCCCTGGATGACGGCTTATGCTCCCCTGGTGTGGGGCTCGGCTCAGATATTGATTGATATTCCCCTGGGAACGGGGCTCAACTCGGTACATGATGTATGCGCCTCATATGCCGGGTGGGCGCATGACTCGGTGAAGTTGTGGACATGTGATAAACTCGGTGTGGCTCAGTGAACTCGCGGTATAGCTGGTAATGGAGGTGTAGTGAGAATGTGAACGCGTAGATGGGGTAGGTGGAATCATATCGTTGTCATAACAAGAATTACAATGATGTTATATCTTTACCCCAAAATCCAATCTTGACAACCAGCAAAAATTGATGATGTATAGGAGTCATGCCAGATGGCTTCAATACAAGTGTAAGCTACTATGAGTCTACGTCATACACATTACCAACCATTAATTACAATATCTGCCCCAGCCTGAATGTAGATAATCCTGTGAAGCTTTGCTGCTTGCCGTTCCAGAGGCTTGAATACCACCACAAATTCCAATCTGGGAGCCCATTTTCCAGCAATTTTCAGCCTGTCCTTGCTAGGAAAGTCACATATACTCATTGGGATGGAACATTTTTCCACCGTTACTATCAGGGATTTCCAAATGTGTCATTGACCGGAATATCCACACACTGGCTACTAGAATATCCAAATATATTCAGGGATATATATCCACTTTGTTCAGGTTTGGACAAGTCACATTATATCTGGCGATTTTTCCCAGTCCCTTTCTCCCTGCTTGAAAGGCCCAGCTCCGTACTCTTAAAGCTCGGCTATACTTGTCATTGATCGACTTAACCCTTTAATTTAGCCTATTCTCTTCCCGATTAAAAGGATGAGAGCAAATCTAACGTAACTCAAACCTCAGTGAGAAGAACGAAGAATGGTGATTCAAACTTAAAAGGGAGTCATAAGATCAGAGAGCATATTCTCAACCCACATTTCCTCCCGGTAATCAAGAAATACTTGGTCAATGACATCAGCGAGCCAACGAATAGTGTAACGAACTGCAAAATGCGCCTTAGCATACTCCCAATACTCTGGAAACCAGCCCGAGCACTCCCAATCGACTATTCCCGTAATCTTCCCGGTCTCGTCAGCGAGTATGTTCCTTGGGTTGAGATCGTTGTGTGTGAAGACAATGTCATGTTTTACACTATGTGATTTTTCCGCCCGTCTCTGCGCTTCTTCGTCGAGTGAACCTGTTAAATATTGATTAAACTGAGTCTCATCCTTAAACTTGAGCTCTCCACGCTGCGAATCCCCGATTCGCCAGTCTAAGATTCCGGCGCCTAGTGGGTTGCAAATTTGGAATCCGGATCCGGTTTCGTTGGGGATCTGTCGCAGCTCTGCTATGTATCCCTTGAGATCTTGAACGGCATCGCGTATTTGTTCGTCAGTCATGACAGCGAGCATTGTCCCAATTGGCTTCCCGGTGACTCTAGTCATAAGTAGATAAGAATATCCGGAGTGCTGGGCGGTATCAATTGCTTTTGGCGCAGGAATGTGGGTGTATCTTTCAACTAGTTGTAGTGATTGAAATTCTGCACGATGTTTCGGTGCCCAATCGATTGGTGCGACCCGCAGGTAGAGATTAAAAGGGAGTCGATGAATTCTTTCTGAAAGAGTAGGGCCATAGATACGGTGTCCAATCAATGCAAGGCGTTCGTAAGCAGACGCTCGTATGGATGCCGGTGCTTTCAGCCAGAGGTATTGAATGACCCGAGATACAGGTCGGAGGCACCATTGAATCCAGGAACCGTTTGGCTCTGGTGATTTATTAGCTAAGCTCGGAATCAGGGTATTATTTCCATACCATATGACGAGGATAATGGCTGCTTCATATGCTCCGAAACTTCAAGCCATGATAAAGCTACTGCAAATCGATGATGTACATCCAAAAGATATGGGTTTGGAAGTGCGGCGAAACCAATGGCTCTATTCTCGATAGTTATGAAGTCGGCGGATCTTTGAACCTCGGTCGACGGAAGGAGTTTATTCAGAGACAACATGTAGCAAGACTAGCCAAGTTAAAATAAGTTTTAAAGTCAATAGAGCGTGACTTACCGATTCCTCAGAGGGACTTAAGAAGCCAGATTTCAGCGATAGCCTCCCATTCTCAAAATGGTTAAACGTGTGGGTTGACAAGAGTAGCAGTTGATCGGAACCAGCCCCTAGAGAGGCAGTAGGATCTTGAGCGATAATAGACCGCACATTTTGTAAATATGAGTCCCCAATATAAGCTCTAAGAATTCTGTAGAGTCTACCCTAGATAGAAGAGTTAAAGGCTTATAAATAACGAGAACCATTAATAATTTTTACCTGTTCGGTCATCTCCCAGTCATCAAACAATGTAGGCGGTAAGATGAAAGCAAAGAGTAGACTTCCAGTGTCGTTGTCTTTGTCCCGGGCCTTAGAGATGCAGCAATGGCCACCATCCCTTTGCCATAATGTTCGCTTCAGCGATTCGTCTAAATCTCTGCTAACAACGGGGCGTACTATTAACAAATGTTAGCAACCCTTAGGTTCTCGTTGTGTCTAGGTTGCGACATACTTTTCTTAATGAGGCTGGTCCAGTCCGCCAGGAAGTCAAAGATGGTGTTTTCCTGCTCTGAAATCTCGTCAAGCAAAACCCGTGCTGCATTTTCCCGATCAATAGCTCGCTCCACAAAAGTACTGAGAAGTGTCCGCTGGGGGTGTGGAAGCGATGATATCACAGAGAGCGCCTTGTACTCAGCAGAGTCCTTGCTTTGGAAGAAGAGCTGGGAGGCGGATCCTCTAATATTGTAGGGGGAACCCATGGGAAGGGGAGAAAGATGCACGGAAGATTATGTAAGGCAGAACCAGCGTCTGGGAAGGAAAAAATAGAACAGTCGCCGTCTAGACCCTCACGTGACAAACCCCCACAACCACCCTTAGTAATACTGATAAACAGCAGCAAATCCCGCGCAAAACCCGACTGTCTCACCCAGAACCATCGAGCGACATGTCAAAGGTAGCAATGCGCGCAAACCTTGATTTATGTGTCGTGTTCCTGTAAATCCAGCAATATATTCAAGCAAAGTCATCTTGCTTTGTCTTATCTACCAGACAACCCCAGCCAACTAGGCAGGCCTCATTGATGTTGTTGTTTCTTATAGTCAAACAAGTTAACAGCTAAGTACTTAACTCTAGGTAATTCTAATTATGTTGAGCCTGGGGAGCCCAGGAGAGGAAGAGGGCCTCCCTCAAAGGGCTGTTACTGATGGAAATTTTCATGTCGCTGCGGCAGATGAGCGACGACCTAAGGTGCACTGCACGGTCGGGAATCGACGTATACAGATGGGTAATACGCAAGGATATGGTGGGATACTCGAACGGTTTTTCTCGTGTTGTTACGTGAAAGGGCCATCGGTCAACAATAGATTGCTGTCAAAGCTTTTCTGAGCTTTCCGTCCGTGTACCTTCATACCCAGCGATTTGCCAGTTGAGCGCAATTGTCCGAACGGAACCCATCGGACGATCCCTCGCGCGCTGTGAGCCCTTACTGAGTCCCTTAACCTTGGCACCCCCGAGTATATAATAATACACCTCCACAATGATTTTATTTGATCAACGCAGTCCACTACTCTCAGTGCCATCTCGTCCGTCCTTTCTATTCGGGGCAAGCACTATTCCTCTATCATTTCATCTTTATTTTGGACTTATTCTCTTTCCAACGACTACAGGCATATCCACTTGCATTCCATTTCGTCCTCATGTCGTCCCAAATTGCCAAACAATATGAGAATTACTCCATATATGTTGTCATGAGTCTCAGGGGCCCGAATCCAGGCTTCCATTGGGGGATTTTTCTTCCAACAGTGACTCCGCACGGCCGCATTTGGCACGCAGTCAATCGCTCTGGTGGTTGGACGCTGGAGTTAAAGGAAGGCTCTAGGGTGCCAAATTCTATGAGTCTCTGCCTTGCCTTTAAAGTTGGGGCCGTCAACAGTGGCAACTTGAACACCTTCTTGGATATTTTAGGATCGGTCCCTGGGAGTGGCCAACCGTCGCGAATCACAAACGAGGCATTTACATGCCGAGTCTGGGTCAAGGATGCCCTTCACGCACTTCACATGGCTGGCATCATCACGCTAGTCAAGCCCATCGCAGAAATTGAGAGGCGAGCAACTGAAACCGCAGAGGACCATCGACAGACTATCGAGACTGGTACCGGTTCTGCAAGGGTTCTGAATCAAACAGGATATTCAACCACGTCTTGAATGGCCAAGGACATGCGGATCATATCCCAGCGGGCGATGGGATACGTTGAGACTATTCAGGGGTCGACAGCCGGCATTGTCTTTAATCCTCAAGAGATCTCGCACTCTTTGATGTATCCTTCTCCTTTTGATTTTTGTCTCTCATTTCTGTTGGCTGCAGCGTGGAGGAAGATAGTGGCCGCCATTCATTTTGCGTTATCGATATGGCATCCTATTGTATGCGGTGATTCGCATGGGTTATTAGTGGATTTGTAGGAAATTTTATCTTAGAATGGACCTTGCTCTTATTTTCCTACTCCTTGGATCCATCTTTAACTTCCAATGATTTTCCAGTAGAGCTATATTGAATCCTGTTAAGCTGAAGTGGGAAGTGCTAATTGTGAGAGTAGGTTGAAGAATAACAGGAATATTGCTTCGCGTTGTGCTATAATACATTACGTATGCTCCTTCTTTAAGTTATGTCAACCAATCGCTTATCTTGTCTACTGTCCCGGAAGCTAATTTACTGTAACTGCATGCATATCTCGATGTCCTGGGGCGCTGATCTAGGCCCATTTATTCATCGGCCGCTTTCCACCCTTCCTTGATGTAAAGCTACGACAAAGTCACTTTATAAAAGCAATTGTCTCATATTTTCCGTTTATAAGATTATATCTGTAGTACTACACTAGAACTAGGGCCCACTTAAGAGATGGGCACACGCACCATACGGAGAGACGGGGTCACGGCGCGTGTCCACCATTAATACAGACAGGGGTATGGTGCGCACGCACCGTAGGTATAGAGGGTACGGTGTGTATGCACCGTAGATAGAGATGGGGGCACAGTGCGCACGCATCGTACATACAGACAACGGTATGGTACGTGTGCACCATATGTATAGATGAATAGACGGTGCGTAGGCCCCATACTTAGAGACAGGGGCACAGTGTGAGTGCACCGTAGATAGCCAGAGGTCACGGTGCTAGCCGGTCTGGTGTGACGACACAATAGCTGGAGGAGTATCATATGCGTATAGTGCTGCTACACCAAATCGGTGGACATGAGTCTAACGGCAATGCGTCGTATACAGGGTGACGGTGTCTGTGCACCGTACTCAGTCAGGGATTCACAGTGCGTGTGCATCGTGCCTAGACATCGCTCGATGGTATCTGTGCACCGTACGGACGGGGAAAGGGGGGGACGCGGTGTCCGTGCACCATAGCAAAGGCCCCAGCGACGGACTGGCTACGGCGGCTCTACACCATAATAGAAGGGGCGTGGACGAGAGGGTGTGTAGGTGCGCGGGAACCGTTCTGGCAGGCAGGGGGGAGGCTTATGGTGACTAGTCACCGTATTGCTGATAGGACAGTGCCAGCGAACCATTTGCAATCACGGGTACAGACGAGGAGAGGGACACGCAAAATAGTGAATGCGCGCCATAACTTGGCCCAAGCAACAGGCGCTGATGTATTTACAGCAGGCTGCATATGTATATACAGCCTACTGCATACGTTTCGTACTATGGGGCCTCGTCGTTTGCCTCGGCAAAATAATATTCGTGCGTTTTGACCGCCATATGGTAATGTATGAAAGGACCTGGAAATCACGTGTCCGTGACAAGAAAACAGTTGGGTATGGGGACTATCCTAGAGTTGTGGATAGAATACGGAAATGCGGTGGTATTGTGCCCACACACCGTACCCACATGAATACGTATGGCGCGTGGGCACTATATCACCATGGTTCCGTACGGGGTACACGCACTGTAGAACCCCCACGCCTGTCCGTACGGTGCGTGTGTACCGTGCGCCCTGCTCTACGTACGTTGCGTGAGCACCATAGGCCCACCTTGCTGTACGGGGCATGCGCACTTTAGAACCCTTATCACAATATACGGTGCGTGCGAACCGTATACCTCATCACCACGGTGCTTGCGCAGCGTAACCCCGCGTACGATGCCGGTGCAGGCGTCGTGCGTTCGCGCCTCTTACTGTAAAGTGCGCCGGCCCTCATCCACACCTCCCCCCTCTGCCCACATCGTGTGGAGACGGTATGTGTCCAGATGCATGCTTGGCGATACGTTCGGCCCCGGGGGTTAGGCGTCGTCTGCTGCAGACACTGAGGGAAGTGCGCACTCACCCTCGATTACGCCTCCTATCAGCATGGTCTTGTGATTTGGGGTTGGTTGTTATATGATAGGAGAATATGATTCAGGCTTCAAGTGAAGCTGAATCGAGCAGAGGTTTGATATGAGAGATAATTTCAAGTAAACTGCAGTATATGCTAGTTTTATCTTGAATACTACTTTAACTAAGAACTTCGAATTGTTATGAGTGAGTGTTATTACTACTACTGTTCACAACGCAAAAACTAGCTATTTATATGTAGAGAATCAATCGGGATGAATATTTCGAGTACGGGTCACGTGACCCGGCGGTACGAGGATCGCATGTAGACACTCCTAAGTGTCGTGTGGTAGTGAATGGGGAGTGGAGCGTAACTATGAACATGTGAGATATATATGAAATGGAGGCTGCATGTAAGAGAGCTGAGATGTGTGCTCCGTGACAGGAATCACGATGTATGCGCAGGGTGGGCTCGACGCGATGTGTTCTAATTATGGAATGAATATGACCAAGCACCAAGGCCGGATGCGGGGTAAGATTGTCTCCGATCAGTGATGTCATCGCTGGGACATCAACACGTGTGGGCGCTTCGTCGGTAGGATAGTGATGGATATGGGGTCATGTGCTCGCCGTAGGGGATATGCGTGTTATGGGTCGAGGAACATCTCGGGCTGTTCCTGTATTTGAACATGGGTCGTAAGAAGGGTATCTGATAGTAATATCCCGGGCATTCATTAGATGTTACAAGCGGGAGATGTTAATTTATTTTTAGATGTTTTTGTAGTGACTTCTCTTCTTTATTTATAACATATGGGACCTATCCATACTGATTGGCCGCCTTCCAAACCACACAGTGTCTGCCCAATCAAGAGCTGCCACCTAGCTAATGGCTACTTTTGTGCAGTGCAAATCTGTTCTCATGAACATACTGGTAAGGCTTGTGGGAGATGGGAATCCACACAGGAATGAATGGTTCTCAGTAGTAAACTGGAGTTGATTTTCATTCCTTTGGTTAGATCAAAGGAACGCAAATAAACTCCAGTTTCTCACTGAGCATTTTTCATTCTTCTGGTACACATTCGAACGACTATCTTCGAATTGTGTAACTGTTAGTAAGTCGAAGCGCCGCTTGCAGCAGCAAAGCCCTTGCTTGGTCAGACCGAAAGTTTGAGCGATGTGGATTCATTTGCAAAGATGCAAGAAAGAGTAGGTAATGGAGACATATGTTTTTTAGGACAGTGGTAAAGGTAATTTGAGAAGAGGGAAAGGACTTGAGATAATATAGATCAATATTCAAGGAATGATATTATCATGCATTGGGGATGAGATTGGTCGAGTGCAGTTGGTATGTGGTGGAGAGAGAGAGAGAGAGAGATTCACTTAGAGTGCTCAAAGCACCTAGCACTTATGGTGCACTTTATCTACGGTGTGCTGACTACCCTAATATTATGAGACTAAGTGATGGTGACTATGTGTGGTAGCAGAGGTGGGGTTGATTCATGCCTGCAGATGCACCTGGCCCAACACTGGGCTGGAAACATGATTCTAAACCTGGTGTGCTTTCCTGATGATGGCATCTTTGGACTTTATCATGTCTCTTGCTATGGAGGAATCCCTCCACTGGTCCCCCAGTGGCGGTCAAAACTCCTTGCATCTCCAGTGCTTCTGCAGGTATGAGTACATGAGACATTGCAGGTATTAGGGGGGATATTTAAATGCTAGCAAGGATGTGTTGCAGTAGCAGTGGGACTGGGATGTGTTATGATAATGATATGCGATACACTGAGATCTACCAAGTCCTATTGAGTCCACTATACATATTCACAACCCCACCAAGTCACACACCCATCTAGTGCACAAGGTGCATATGATGTGCACTGAGTTGAGCCCTGTTATCAGGGGAACACTAGTCAATATCCGAGTCAACCCCCACTACCAGGGGAACATAAGCCATTATCCAAGGACCTCAGGCCAGGGTCAACAAGCAGTTTAAGGGGCATGTACATACAAGGAGATGCAATGCCATGTCTTCTTTTTTTCCCTCTATTATCTGTTAACCCCATGATACTGACCCCCTTAAATGTCCCACATGTAGCACCACATCATATACATGCTGTGCGCATAGGTAGTACCCCGCAGATCTGTGAGCCTTATCACACATGATTGCATGGGACATGTACATGTCTCATACCAATGCCTGTAGCTACATCCCCACCCCACTTCTCTCCTTATCACTTTCCAATTTATCACAGTCACATTAGTTTATGCTTATATAAAAAGCCATCTGGCACTTGTATATTCATTATCACTTTTGCTGGTCAGTCTCTGCATTCGAGTCAACACATGGACAATCCCCAAGTCTTGTACTACATATCTAAACCTACTGTCACTATATCTCCCATATATCACAAAAATTCTTCATTACAGTCACTCTTCACACCTTCCCCTGCCAATCACTGTTGCTGCAACTGCTCAATCACTCAATGACACACCAAGGCCTCTAGCCAGCTCCTTGGTGCATAGCACTGACACATCAACCCTACCAGAGAGCTGACAGACAATCAACTGCTACGCCACTAGTTAGGCTCCACACATTCCCTTTTAATAGACCCTTAATTACAGGATGCAAGTATTGGCCAGGGAGGTGCATGAGGGCCAATCCCTCATAGAAAAGTTCAGCATGATCAAGAGCCAAGGGTGTGGGTCCTACGGTATTAAGCCTTGGTTAGTGCATGCTGTGTGGTCTAGACATAGTAAGATATGGCTTAGGGTTTGTGGTCCTTATTCAGTGCAACATCTATATATTTGTTGAATTGTTTGGTGCTCTGAATATAACACAGCATCACCGGGATGATCTTCGGGTCCCCCAGTAGGCATGGGATGGAGTGACTGGCCTTGCCAACTTTGTGCCTTAGTCTTTCTCTTTGTGCCATAAATCTTTTGCATTGCTTCAGGTAGTGCACTACCATCTCAGGCTTGTGGCATTGTTTGCAGAGGGCCAAGTCTACCACCTTGATCTTCTTGAGAAGAGATTGAGGGAGATGTGCCCTGTCTGTAACTGTATGATGATGCTGGTGGCACGTTGTGGTAGGGAGCTGAGTGTTTTGTAGACTTTCCTATTTGGCAGCATAGAGTTGACCCTGGATATTTTCTCAAATCGCGAAGACTGGGCCTGTTCTTTCTGCCATTGCTGAAGGATTGTTCCTTTGCATTGCACTTTCAGGGCTGCAGTGCTTGCTGGGAGACATCTTCTCAGCAAATGTGGGAGGTCAGCAGGGTTCGAAGTGCTGCCTTTGGATGCCATTTTTGCATGAGTGTCAGCTAGCTCATTACCTTCAATTTCCATGTGTCCTGGGACCCATTCCAGGTGAATGTGTAGCCAATGGCATTTACACCTCATTCTGTGTACTGCTGTGTGAATCTCGTCAAGTAGATACTGGGATGGTTGCGCATGGCTGGTCTGTAGTGCTTGGATCACTGCCTGATTGTCTAAGGTGATCAGTACTGTACCAACCAGAGGGTTCTTCTCCAGCAATGCCAGGGCCAATAAGATCCCCACTAGTTCACCCTCAAATACTATATGCCTGGTCTTTTTACCAAGCTTGACTCTTAATGCTGCTCCAGTTTCTGGGATAACTGCAGCCACTCCAATATTGCCTTTGTATCCTGAGCTGTCTGTGTATATGTGAATACCATCAATTCTTGTTCTGACTTTGCTTGTGGCTGCCGGCTTGCTATCTGTGATATTGGCCATGAACTGCAGCTGCAAGCTGGGATGATGCCTGACATGGGAGATTGTCTCAATGGTATGTGGTTGTATTTTGAAGTGCTGGAGGAGGTTGTGAATTGGTGAGGGGTGCACTCATGGGTATCATTTTGCACTTTGGTAGACAGCCCTGAGGAGGGGATGAGAGTCTGGCAGGTGTCCTCAGGGCGAAGATGCACAGGGGGAATCATGGTGTGTAGCTCAAGGATGTCAGTAGCAATTGACCCGTATGCCCCTGTGATCAGTATACATCCCATTCTCTGAACCTTCTCTAGGATTTTGGTGTGGCTGACTGATCCAGTTTGCCTTCCTGTCCCATCATTTCTGTGCAGTGGTGTATACCATACAAGAAGTGTGTATTCAAGCTTTGGAAGGACCATGGATGTGTAGAGCTGGTGGACATGATGCTCCAGGAGTCCAAAGGAGGGCCTGGTGAGTGTTTTATGGCAAGGAGGAGGCCCTCTGCCTTTTGTATGGCCTGTTGCACATGCTGGCCTGAGTTCTTGGTTGATCTGGACCCCCAGCAGCCATGCTTCTGGCACACATTTGATGGTGTGCTGCATCTGTCTGTGGGTAAAGTCAGCATGTATCACATCCTTATGTCTCATGAGCCTTAGGCACTGGAACTTCGACAGCTCTGCTCAAGAATTATGGGCTGCTGACTACATATTCTGTTTGTCTAACATATTGTTCAGAGCTTCATTGCATTCTTCAAATGTGTCTTCAATCGCCACAAAGAAATTATCATTGACATATGCTCTGCCATCCTCATTTTTGCCATGTGGGATGGCAACTAGGCTATAAATTTAGATGAGGTATAGTATCATGGAGGCAATTTCACCCTGTCCAATTCTGTTATCAATGTCAAACAGCAGAGAGGAGTAGTCATCAAAGCTCAGCCTGGATTTCCTATTCCTAAGCATATTCTTGAAGAAGGTGATGATTTCTGTTGGGTATCCTAGCCTGGCCATGTTCTTGAGGAGTCTATCTGTCACTGCATTGGGGAATGCATTAGTGATGTCCAAGAAGATGATTGTGACCACTTTGTGACTATGCCAGGCTGCTTTAACATGGTAGGTGAGGTGCAGGAGTGAGTCAACTGTGGTCCTGTCTGGGAGGCCTCCAAAGTGGTGGGAGGGGAGGAGGTTGTGGCAGACAGTCAGGTAGACAGTAATGTCAGTCATGACCCCTGATACAATCTTACCCATAGTGTTGTACAACACTATTGGCCTGTAGGCTTTGGCAATGGTGTAATCTGGGTGCCCTGGTTTATATAGGACTATTGTCTTCCACATTCTCCATGCCATGGGGAAGTATTGGAGACTGATGATAGCCAGCAGACAAGTGTGTAAAAGGGGCATCAGTATACCTTCACACTTTTTGAGCACTACATTAGGGATGCCATCTTCACCTGGCACTTTGAACGGCCTTGCCTTATGAATGCAGCATTGGATCTGGTGTTGTGCTGGTGTTGTGAACTTTAGTGGTGGGGGGGCAGGGAGCCATATCCTCTGGGAGTTCTGGGAGTTGCTGGGGGTGGGGTGGGAAGAAAATATCTGAGAAGAGGGCAGCCTTGTCAGTATCTGTGTGTACCTCCATGTTACCATGTCTATCTGCTCCCTTTCTTACTAGTGTAGGGATGCGAGACCATGCATTGTTGGAGGGTTTTTTTTTTGTGTACCTTCCAGCTATCCAGACATCTTTGGCTTCTTTGATCCATCCCTGCCAGTGATCTGCCTTTGCTTTCCATAGTGCTAAGGTGTAAGAGTTCTGTGCTTTGTTTGAGGCTCTTTTTGCAGCTGCCCAGTCATTAGTGAATTGGGAGCAGTATTCCTGCCTGCTCTTGCTTGTGTATTCATGATGCAGTGTAGTGAGGTTCTGATTCCACCAGCATTTAGAATAGGGGGTGATGCAGAGCCTTTTGACACACAGGTTGATGCACTTCTGAAGCACCATGGTGAGCTTAGGGAGGTGGTCAGCTGTAGGAATGCAGTTGCCATGTGCAGCTGAGCATGTCAGCATCCCAAATACAAGGTCAGACTCACAGAATACTAGATCGACTGTTGTTCATGTGCGGTGACTATCAGATTGGTATGTGTAGGTGCCAGGGGGCAGTTGTAGCTCCATGTGAACTGCATAAGGAGCTCTGTGTTACTGGACCTACATCTGTGTACCTGATTGGGGCTGTACCACAAAGGGTTGTGCTTGTTGAAGTCCCTGGCCCAGACTAACGATGAGCTGGTGGGCATCAGGTTTGTTGCAAGCCATCATTGGAGGTCCATGAGGGCAGTGTCAGAGTTAGGTGGGTTGTAGATGTTGTACATATTGATGTTCCTTCCATAGCTGTCATGGCTGTAGGTGATGGTGAGAGCCATTTCATATGTGATTTTATCTGTAATTGTCTGAAGGAGTCTGATGTTAGCTGGGAGGAGATTAAGATTATGGAGTGAGAGATATTATTGTCATTGCTGTCTTGGAGGGGGTAAATTATGTACCAACTTGGAGAGGCTGGAGAGATATGTGTTCTGGGGTATATGTATGGTTCTTGAATCAAGAGTAGATCCCATTGTGTGGGGTCAGCCATGCTGATGAGTGTCAGAGTGATATCCTTCAAGTGTTTGCAATTCTGCTGTTTGATCCTGAGCATTTTGTTTGGTGTGCACTCAGGGATTAGGGCTTGGGGGGGATGTGGAAAGTATATAGTTGAACTGCAGCAGTGAAGGAAGGGGGGAGGGGAGGTAACAATGGGTTGGGTGGTGGAGTGTCATCCTGGAGGGTATTCTATGTCTGTGAAGGTAAAGGGAGTGTAAGCTTTGTATTTACCTGTGGCATATTCTTCTTTTTGAGCTTGTACTTCAATGGGGGTTTTTTGTGGCCAGGCATATGCATATCCAGCTAGGGTGATTGCCCTGGCAGTTGGCACATTTTGGTTTTTTGGTGGTGCATTTTTGTCCTACAAGGCAGGGTTGGTCATGCATGCATGTGTGGTCATGTGTATTGTGTGGCCTGGCACAGCGACCGCATTGAGCCTCCCCTGTGCATCCCATCACTCAGTGGCCCCAGTCTTGGCACCAGTAGCACTGTGAGGGTCATGGGATGTATAGACTTATGCTGCACAGAATGCCTTCTATTATCAAGCCATTCTCAATGGCTGCATTGGCAGCCACCTTCATTCAGTAGCTGATCATGAGGGGGGCTGCATTTTGTTTTGTATCAGATATCTGCACTGTTGAGCCATGCAAGATTCACTATCTGTCATCCATCTGGCACATTGTCTGAGTTGTAAGCTTCAATATTGTCTATAGCTTCCTTTAGGTCCTCTATATCAGACTATACATCCATGGATGCATTGTGAGCCACTACTGCATAGGATTGTTGAGGTGTGGTGGCTGCTGGGTCAATGTTTTTGATCTATTTATCAGCTCGCTGAAGGAAAATCAAATGACATGTATCCAAAAGCTTCAAACTCCAAAGGAGTCTTTAAAAACTCCAAGCTCTACATATGTCTATTTCATCTCAGCCTATTCCATCATCTCAGTTCAGATGATGCAGCCATACCCCATTGATTATCAGTTCATTGTTATCCCCATCCTGGCCATCAACAACGCAGCTTCAGACTCTATTCCCCTTCAGACCTTTGGGTCTCCAACATTTCCCTCACTATCACAATGGTCACTTGATTCAGAAGATATTTGAAGACACGCCAAGCTACATCATATGCTTCATCCCCAGTCACCCAAAGCAGCATGGCTATTGATGAAGAAGTCACATCCCTATACTCTGAAATCATATGCTATTGGAGATTCTATACTTTTCCAAGACGATGTGCAGTGTTAGATCCCTGAGATCTAACACCGAATCTCCGAACCTTCGGACCCCCGAACTCCGAAGTAAC
>QFFB01000860.1:0-18416 GCA_003316465.1 Ramaria cf. rubripermanens
CCCAAAGGCTCCTCTGACATGCCGCCTTCTAACCAGCTTGCTCAGTCTTTCAAAATGCCTTCACACCACGCTCCACGTTCTGATGTCTCTGCCGAGGATGCCTCCAGGATTAATCAAGCGTCCATTACTTCTCACGCTGACACCAGTAACTTGCATATATCCAGCCGTTTACCTACTAATAGCTGCGACGATTCAATCAAGAGTCTCACCACTGCTTTCAACAGGAAACATTCTGGTGCTCCAAGAAATTCTACTTCTAGATTCCCCAGTCCGGTGTCTCATCATTCGAATAGTAGCAGAAGTGGACGAGCTCGGTCACCTCATGGTCCTGTTGAAGACGACCCACTCGCAGATAATTCTGGGTCGTTTGGACAGCGTGGTCTGATGATTGAAAGCCGAAATTATTCTTCTGAGATAAGTAATGATGGTGATTTCCAAGAAACCATCTTTCAGGGTTCGGAACGATATCATGGGTCCGTAGAGGAGCAACACGGGCATAATGAGCCACATAAAAAAAGGGGTGAGAAGAGGATCAGCGACGCCGGCGTTGATGATGCCTGTGTTCCTCTGGGCAAGAGGGCCCGGATAGATATGTATGACGAGGTCCGTGGTCAGCTTCTTTTTTGTTTATAAACTGGCCGTGTGGATGTCACTGCTCTTGCATATCGATTAGCAGCCATTCAACCACAGCTCCAACTCATCCGTGACTAATTCACCTGATCTTGAGCCAAGAAACAACGAGTCGTTCAAGGACGCCGTATCTCACGAGCGCCGTGGCCTTACCAGGCAAGACGCTCAATTGAAAATATGTTCTGGTCAGGATGTGGACGAGTATGTGGCGACCCACATGGATCGATATGAAGCAGCAAAAAAGCGTTGGACGGAATGTTCTGGCGAAGAATGGGAAAAGGGAGCCGATGGTAAATTATTGACCTCGTTGCTTTCCATTTTTTGTCAAGACATCGAAACGACAACGACGTACTCACCCTTTGACAGAGCTGATCGACAAGTTCAGCAAAGTTCTCGATTTTGTAAGTTCCATATTCCACTGTGACAGTTTATGCTGTAACTTGCGCATTTCTAGGTGAAAGAACAAATGAAGTGTGTCTGTTCCCCTCCTCATTCTTCAGCATGTCTGAATTTTATCATGTCGTTTGAAAGACGAAGAGTCGCTCTTTATGCTTCGTTGCATACCAGAATCGACAAGCATCAGAAGGAGCGAGATGAGACGGCAGAAATGTTAAAAAGGGTAAAGGGCAAGCTCGTAGCCAAGACGGGAGTTGTAGTAGAAGAGGAAGAGCTGTGATCCACGAACGACTTGTGACTTATGGGTTCTAACACTCCGAACATTGTCCGATGTGTCCCTCTTGGCGGACGTTGAGATGACCGCGACAAAATAATAATAATCATTGCCAGTAATGTCAAGAAAAAAAATCTTTGGATACATAAGAGCCTACAAACTCAAGCTTCAAGCTTCAAGTTTAACCTAACAACAAAAGATAGCATCTGCTGGCCTTCGACATAGGGAATGTATATACGGAGACTTCTACCGTATACTTGGATATTGGAAAATTTGACGAGGGGGTATACTGCGACGGGATGTGAGTTGTAAGTATTGTCCAAACCGAGACTATCCAAAAGACCACTTTAGAAAACGAGTAAAATGAGTGGAGGGTGTTGATTTAGTCCACATTATTCAATGTGACATGGGTTGTCGAATCCGTCCTCGATTCAGTTGGAGGTAGCACTCGTCTGAGGGGTGGTGGCGAAGCCCACCTGCTGGTTCGGGGTATCAAACACAGAGTAGAAACGTTGGCTATATCAAAGTGAGTAAATTAAGACTGTACCATAATAAATCGTCATAGAGTATTGTTTTACGCACAGGAAGGTGAACCCATTAATAAAGTCTAAGCCCTGGCCCGAACTCGTACCAATATCATGTATGATCAGGTATGTGGAGCCATTGTTGCCGCCTATCTGGGTGTTAAGGCTGCGCGGGAAGATCTGGGCATTGGCAGTGAATTCGAAGGTATTCTAAAGAGACATCGTGGGGTTAGATTGGGCCGGAAAGCTCATTAAAGCAAGGACGGCTCACTCCGCCCATATTGAAGAACAGACTTTGCAAATTAGCTGTGTTATTGATGGTCAACAAACCTGTCGTGGCATCCAAAGTTGCACCTGTGGCAGAGACATAGGCATTGAAGGCATCCGTGGCGATGTACAAAAGGGTGGTTCCGGTATCTACAATCCCTGCTGTAGTACTAAGGATGGGAATTTTGCTGTTACCGTAGCTGCCGTAGAGATGGGAGAGATGAGCACGAGGACCGGGAAACTAGCAGGGTTTACGCACGTAATACTTTGATCAATGCCCCAGAATTGGTTCGAAGGAGGCGTGGTAGTAATAGGAACGAACGCTAGGTTGCCATTGAATTTGGTTGTGTCGGCTGTTCCGAAATCCAGAGAGCCACCGTTGCCTCCGTTGGTTGTAAGGGGGATAGAAACACCCACGAGGGCAGATGCGGCCTTGCCTTGCTGAGCGAGATTCTGGGAGCATTGCTCAGTAATTCTATGGTTACGGTAGAAGTCTCCACTTACATCGGTCACTGTCGGGATTGTGGCACTGGTTTGGTTGATAAGAGTGCCTTTGGTGAGACCATCAGGGCCTAAGCCCAGGATACCATCCAATCCATTGAATCCCTGCGACTGAGAAGCAACACCGATGGACTGGGAGGTAATCGTAGTAGATGCCAAAGTCACATCATCAAGGACTGACATAAAACCACCATGTCAGCATAACGTCCGAGTAAATGCGGCAAAAAAGAGGCTCCATATTTCAGCTTGCCCTCTGCTAGAGAAATGTAGAAGAAAGGCCAATTAGAGGTGCAGACTCACACTCTTCGCCACTGAATGAACCGCTTCCATAAGAAACTGCGACCTGCTCGCCAGTGTCGTGGCTCGAACTAGTAGGAACATATGGGGCATTGGCACCGACAAATGTGTTTGACGACCCGGTGTCGACGATTAACTGGTACGACGAAGGAGGATTTCCCACTTGAACGTTGGCGACTGTCAGGAACTGGAACAGGCGACGTGTAAGTCTGCTAGCATGACAGCACACATCGGGAAAGGCTCACCCCAGAGTCGATAACAGGTACAGGAACACTTGATCCATAAGTCGTTCCGGAGCTGCTGAAGACATTTCCTGACGTAATTATGGACTTGTTGGAGCCTGAAGCAGGGCCGCTAGAATTTTTCCGAGAGAGAAAAAGCGCCTGCAACCTTGCTCGGTCCTTTGATATGACATCGTTCATACCACGAGCAACATTGGTCCTGACTACGGTATTCAGAGACTGCGGTCCATGAGACGCATTTTGTCTAGTGCTGAAAGGCCAGGCCGCTGCCGATGCGACGAGAAGAACTGAGGGGAAAAGACGCCCGAAGCTCATGATAGAGTGAGTGCGAGTAATAACCACGACGGTGGTGGGTGGTGTAGGAAGTGTGGGGAGACAAATTGAATGTAATAAGCTGTCTGTGAAGGAAACTAACGAGCCGTGGCTTCGTCAAGGCTCTTATATCAGTACCAAGCGTCGCCCATCAGGCCAAATTGAGGCCAAGTCTCGACAATGCCGTGTTTAGGCTTTAGGCATCATCAGGCGGGTTGCAGTGTCCTTAGACAGAGATCCATGCGGATGCCAACTTTTGCCTATCTTTGCCATGTGCGAGAACAAGTTGATAGAACCAATTGCTCGAGATCACCGGGAGAGACGACGCACTGCTCACGCCGGCGTAGTTCTGGCCGGACTTGGTGGAGGGGCTAATGATGCCCGGGCTTGCTAAGGTCCGACACATTATGCAGCCCATGCTGGAGCTCCCGATGTTCTAACGAGGAGAGAGCACCCGTCAGATGTGATTCCGATAATTAATCTTGAGAAATGGTAAGATGCGCCTGACTAACCGTCAAAGGGGATCTTACATGGAATTCCTGTAGAGGCAAGACGCCCATGCGCCATAGGGCACTGTGCTTCGATATAGTCATTGGCACGGTGTCGACTTGGATACTCAGAAGAGAATCACCTTGTATCCGTAGAGATAGGTTTCATCACCTGATGTGTGTGATCTAGAAATATGTTTCAACAATGTGTACCACAGTGACCTTGGCCATGGGTTGAAAACAGCCAAGGCCGAGCATCGAGCTCACATGAAGACTCGCACAGCCCTAGGACACGTACGAATTTGAGATCACGTGGCGCTGTGATCAGGCGTGATACCAAGATTAATATAGTATAGTATGCACTACCATGAAGCAATTGCGCTCATCGACGGAATCCCTCTTCGTTCACAACATATTCATGTAGCATTATGATACAGCCTCTTAGCTTCTCCAAAGACGCACATAAATAGTCCACAGCAATAAAATTAATTACCCGTTGTCTTGTGAATGGCGCATCAGGTTCTCCAACATAGAATCTGATAGTTCTCGTGTACAATCTTTTCGCCGCCATATGCAAAGTTGGCGCCTCCCTGGTTCGTCAATCTAGTCAAAAGTGGCAGGAAATATGGCAGTCACGGTCACGTACCAGATGCTCGCCTGTCTTCCCGGGAACCCACACGTTATCAATGCACAGAATGGCATGGAATAATCTCGCCCCATTTTCCTCGTATCCACCTTCGACGGGCCGTCGACCAGGCGGAATCTTCCCATGCGAGGTCAGCACCCACTCCATCGTCAGATCGTTGATTGGGAGCACGTCAAACCGTCCCCAATGTTCATGCTCGCCGCCCCCGTACGGCACGCGCGCAGGAGGGCTGAGATGCGGCGCGATCTTACAGGGATGTACGGACGATGCGAAGATGGCAGACCCCACGTAGACTACCTGCTGATGGCCGCCGCTGTCATGGAGCGAAGTTGGTGGGAGGAGCGATGGGTCGGGGAACGGTGTGTCTGTCGAAAGTGGGATGCGCTGTCCGGCAGCTGGTGGTGTCGGGGCAACCGGTCGTCGAGACGGTATGGGAGGCGGAGGACCAGAGCCCAATGCTGCTTGGGTGGGATAAGCATGAGGCTGCTGTGCAGACATGGTAAGGTAGTGGGCGGATTCGAGTATAGGATATAGAGCTCGACGGCTAGAGCGGAGAGGATATCGAGAATCCAACAGCACAGCTCAAAGTTTCTTCCGGGGCAAACTTACGTTTATAGGAGGTTGTGATATGTATTACATAAATAATGCGACTGCCAAACCGCGGATGCTTTTTTTTCTTGGTTTGGTACGCATTCCTATCTCAACCGATGAAATTGGTATCGCTTTTCAGATGGGACAAGAAAGGCTTCCTAGCTACAGCTTGAGTTTTACTATGCATTACTGCAGCTTCCCTTGAGGTTTCTCTAGTGTCTTCGAAACTGTAGGACTACAACCATTTGAACGTACCTGGACTCTCCATTTGAGGGGCGTCTACTTGTACGCGTCACGCCTGGCTGTCGCCTGCGTGCACGCCCAAGCTGGGAGAAACCCTACGAGAGTCAAGACCCATCAGACCCAGCTGCATCCGAGACATATTGGGTCGACGTGCTGCCTCCACCCAGCAGCTCTGCAATAGCCCCCATAACGCCTCTGCGCCATCTAGACCCTGCGCCCGGGGTAGAGAAAAAAAGTCAGCGCAGAAACTTGACGGTGGCGTCCCCTTCATGACCTCCGCGATCACGATCGATTCCTTCAGCGTGTGGTAGGGTATGTGTTCAGTGACGAGCTATAATGGCACAAAAAGATAGAGGCGATCCCATCAAGACGCTGTTGCACCGATCGGAGGCGTGCGCAGAATGGGCCTACCTCAAACACAGTGCTGGCGAACGCATATACATCGCTAGCAGACGTGCTGAAAGCACCGGGCTGCAACAGTTCCGGCGCACACCATCTGATCGAGAATCCCTCTGGAAGATCCAGGTCTACGCGTGTGTGCATAAAGTGTCCCAGGCCAAAATCGATCAAACGCGCGTGTCCGTGCGCGTCGATCATGACATTTGCCTGCATGGAGAGGCAATTTAGCGTACATGCGCGCAAATGGGCAAGAATGATATGTGCGGGACGAGGGCGGAGGTGACTTACACTTTTGATGTCGCCGTGGACAATGCCTTTGTTGTGCATGTATGCGAGGCCATCCGCTATGCCTTTGATCTTGGGATGGATGAGTATTGTGTAGCAGGTAGAGTGGAAGACATACTATGTCGAGGAGGTCTGCATCAGGCTTGCGCTGGAGGTACTGGCTGGCCGTGCCGTTTTCATACCACGGAGCAACAATTGCTGGCGAACCGCCATGCCAGTTCGAGCAGACACCAATGAGCGGCGCAATGTTTGCGTGATCGAGAATTCTCCAGCACGTAACCTCCTGCTGAAAGCTCTGCATACAAAAGGAAGTATATGCCAGTTAAACATGATCAGCTATATGACCTGATCACGCACATACCTCATTCACACCATCCTGGGTCCTGCCATTACGACGCAAGACTTTCAATGCGACCTGACGGATCCACCAGATGTGATAAGACGAGCGCTGGAGAATCCTGGAAACCTACCAGTGTGCTCACACGGCCTTGTATCAAGTGCGCTTGCCAGACGTCGGAGTGACCACCTCCTACCAAAGGATCCCTACCGTGCAGGGTGATGTCTGACACGGCCAATTCCAAGTTTGCGAATTGCGCATTGGTAGTAGAGACCGTGATCGAGTCAAGATCGGGGCTGGGCGCATGGAAACCAGCTGAAATAAATGGAGGAGTCATAACGTTGAGCTTGTCTTTAAACTTTGTGAGTAGGGTTGTTTATCGTGCTGTTAGCGCCCCAGGAGCGAGAACAGCTTCGCGGAGGGGGTATATGGGCGCCGGTGGGGTGTGATGAAGTGCAGTGGGTCATGGACCCATATGGCAGTGAGCGTACGACAGCATGTATGCGTGCGTGGTAGGTTCCTCGACATGCCTCATACTAGACATAAGCCACGACAGGATATATGTCAGAGAATCAAGAGGCACGTTGATGTGTCCAAGAATAAAAAGAATAGTGAGACGACGAGCACTATCGCTCGACGGTGGTCATGTATTTTATTTCTGCAAGTTCAATCAAGTTGAGAATGCAGTCAGGGTGATTGCCGAGACTCACTGGATATGTCGAGGTGTAAGATGGGTTGGAGCGGGAATAGAGGAATGACTAGATATACGGCGATTCTCGTTGTCAAGGCGTATAGCCGTAGATGAAATTTGTTCGAGGAGCTTGCGAACCAGAGAGCCTGGTGGAGGGCTAGGAATAAGGGTCATTTATAATCAAATCTCAGACTTATCGAGATCCATACCTATTTTTCGTGGATACTAATAGCAGGGTCATCGATGAGTGCCAGGTGCATGCTGTCTAATAGGCAATCGATCTAATATTGCTGATACAATGGATAACCGAAGTTTGTTGACCATGACATTTACCGAAAGACCATAAGGCATCGGGGGTCGCTGTGGACAATAGGAGAGCCTTGTGCGCTCTGGTTGGTTGAGGATGAGTGGGAAAAACGGAAGGAAGGTGAAGGAAGTCGCACGGATGGCGGTTGGGTGGCGATGTGTCCATCACCGTTGCGGGCCGAACCCGCTTCGGCGACGACGACAATCGATCCCAGTACATTGAAAGACAACATACTGCAACGAGACAGGAACAGAGGAGAACGCTCTGGGAGTTGTAGATGGACGTTCGCTGTGAGAGGGGGCGAGATTGTTTGGCTCCGTTGACTGCCAAATTTCGCTGCCTTTCAAATTAGTGAAAGTCCGAACCTGAGTAAATATTCACGTTCAGCGAGGTCCAGCCCCAGCAATAAGGTTACAGTCGACTAGCAACGTCAACGAGACATTTTAGAATATATGTTACCAATATTTAATGGTGTGCCTGGTATTTTCAATTCGGTTTGCTGGTAGCATATACTCTCGTGAGATGCTCTCGGTTTGTACTGCTGCGAGGGCGTACCTTGCTTAAACTTTAATTGATGTGGGCGTCCATGGTTGTAATAGTACGCTGACTGTAGCTCCGGCGTTTCTTCATGAGGGGCTCACACCATCCTATATAGCATACGCCCGCGCTCGCTACTCCTGCACTCGCTTGCTGTGCCATGGCTTGCTCGCTGCAGACCATGCTGACCCAGCAACAGATCCGCTAGTTTTGCTGTCCCTCCCTCCCTTCTTTCCCTGTTGCAGCCAGCAGTTCCTCTCGTTGTTTCCACAGACTGGCGCGGCGAGGGTTTTTTAATGCCAGGCGCTGCTCCCCAGTCTGTCTCTTTACCGCACCGGACTTTCCCTCTAGTACTTCACCCGTGCACTCGGACTTGGACCCCCATTTCCTCAGATCATGGACTTTGACCCCCTTGCTCATGGACACTCACTTCATAACGCGCACTGTACCCTTAACACTTCGCATTACGTACCTGTGCCGCCTCGCCAGGCGCCGGTCAATTCTGTAACCACAGCGCTTCCAATGTCTTCAGAGGGATCGCATCAAAAGTCTCCTGACACGACTGTCATTTTCAGGCTGGGTCAGCGGCTACTACCCATTTCCCGATATACCCGATATGGCAACTGTTAGATCTCGATGTCATATGTTACCTACATGGACCCACACCAGTCCCACCACTGAACGTCTGAGCTTACCGCAGTGCAGACTCCAATGATAGCTACATCTCTTTTGCCTACGAAATTCACTTCATCATATACACCCCATGTGAGCCTTAGAACAGCAGCCCCGACGGTACTGGCGCGCCACATGTACGTCATCACCACTGCACAGGCGCCACTGTTTGAATCTGAGTTTCGATCTTCGAACTCAGATCAATATAGCTGCGAGAAGCTGACCAATCATCGATATCAGCCCGTAGCGACAGGATACATCTCCTTGCTCTAGCTTAAGAAACTTCAAAAGTATGGCCGTCTCTGGTTGCAGGCATGCGCCCAGTGAGAATCCCCACGGCTCTCCTCAGGCGAGATCTTGGCAGCTTCGTACCTGCAACGTCAACACGTCAGTGCTGGCCCGAGCAAGATTGGCACAAAAATACGAGAGCGGACGACATCTGTTGCTCATTCTTAGCGGTCCGATCGGATCGATTCCCAGTACCCCAGCCCGATCCCCACTACTTGTTCGCAATCGACGAAGACGCTACGCCTATAAATAGACGTAAAAAAAAATAAAAATAAAAATGAAAGAAGTGAGGAAGATGCGAAGAAGAAGAGGGAAGGGCGGTGCGATGCATATGCGGTTCCAAGCTGCTCATGTAACTCAGAATATTGTAGAACTACACATAGATCAGAAAGAAAATTTGAAATGATAAGGACAGAAACACACCAAGCTGGTGAGATGAACCTGGCAGTGGAGATGCATTGATATTCGACTCGGCCTAATGCTTTGTATGTGTCGTCTCACCGTATAAATATCCAAGTGGTGAGCATGTTTGCAACTTACTTTTATACTTACTTTTATCCTGCCAGCGTTCTGAGAGTAGCTGAATGACGGCGAGTTTAATAGAACGATGGTCATGTTCAGGAAACCAGAAGTTTCCGAAGACAGTGAGGATCAGATCAGAGGACGTTGATACCGCCGAGATAATGTGATCACTGCAAAGGTCAATAGCCCAAAAGATATGTATGATGAAAAGGACATGCACACGGCACAAAACATTCTGCATTGATCATACTTACGCCAGGCATTCCGCGATCACAGAACGAGATATTTACTCGAGTGATAGCCGTCTTCACCACGATGCTGGCGCTCCTCTGTTTTCACGCCTCCGATTGGGTGTGCCCAGATTCGGACTCGTGAAAGAATTCCCAAGGGTCACGTAGATAAGTCTATTGCATGCTTATTTGTGTGTGGTTTAGCTTTACGGCACGGCCGTTACAGGCAAATGTTTAATTTACAGTTCGTTTTTTATTACCAATGGTTAGGTTTGTAAAATACCCACGAGACTAGAGCGCCGCCCCCAAAACCAAAAGCCCTTGCCGCCCGCCTCCAGTTATAGGATCGTCATCCCTGTAAAACGGCGCAATCTTCCCATGTCGCCTGTCCGTGCGGAAGGGTGGGTGCACAGGACTTACGATCCAGCGAAATTGCCTGTATAGTCTTCCCATGCAGTGGCGATACAACCATGGGCTAAATATATATATTGTTCGAGTAAGGGGATTCCCCCCTCAGTACCTATAATCAAGACTCGAAAACAATCCTACTTCACTTCCTCTGTACTCACAGTGGAGCGGTCCACTTGTTCAATCATGCAGGTCGTTCACATCATGAATGACACTTCTGCCTCCCTCCCTGACAATCCGGCCTCCGGAGCTAACCATCTGCGGTCAATGGGATGGGGTATTAAGGAAGTCGACAAGGATTATATTGCTGGTGGTCACTCGTATGTCCGGAGAGCCGCCATCGCTAGGCAAGGCGTCACAGAACTGGTAGCCTTCCACACACATCCCTACGGCCAGACTTTCCGTCTCACATCCGTCAGGTTGCGCTCAAAGTGCTACGTCCTTTTGGCAAGACGCCAGAAATATTGCGGCTGGTATGTTCGAACATTTACAGGTCGTTCCTCACACCAATTCCCGCCATGTACAGGTGTTCAACCGCGAAGTCGCAAATTGGAAGGACTTAGACCATAAGAATATCGCACCCCTGTATAGTGCATACGTGCAGTGTAACGGTCTACATACAATGGTTCTACCATGGTACCCAAATGGTACTGCTAATGATTACCTTCGCCGGCATCCAAGAGCCGACCATATCAGTATAGTACGTTCCAAGTTCCCCGTGCTTAGTGATATAGTCACTCCATTTGCGCTAGATCACGGGTGTAGCAGACGGTCTCACATATATGCACAAGAAACGGATCATCCACGGAGACCTTAAAGGTGTAAGTGCCTACCTTCCCGATATTTTGTGACTCGAAGAAGTGCGCATATACTCACTTTCTTTCCAGCCCAATGTAATGATCGACAACGACCTTCAGCCCCGTCTTATCGACTTTGGTCTTACACGTTCTATGGACGAGAAGTTGGACGGAGATGACAACGAGTGTCTTTTGGAGGCTTTCTCACTTCGGTGGTGTGCACCTGAGCTCTTGACACCGGGAGCTGTAAGCACACCGTCTACTGATGTGTATTCATTCGGCAGCACTGTACTTGAGGCATGTGCAAGGTGCATTATCGTTATTACTCGTTCTAATTTAAAGTGCATTGGCAGCTCCTGAGTGGAGAGATGCCTTATAATTCCGTACCCGAGAGGTTCATGGTGAACGAGCTGTGGAGCGGCGCTGCGCCGGCGATCCTCTCTGGAAACCTGGTTCATCACCTCCTTGGACAAGTTGGCGATGTTTCCCATGTGTTACGGCTCTGGGTGCTTTTGGCAAGCTGTTGGACGGACGCTTCAGCTCGACCGAGCATGCCTGAGATTCAGAGAGCCTTGCGCCGGATTTTTTTGATTTAAGCTTTTCCCTATCGTTTGATACATAGAAATCTTTCTATTCTGCTCTGTTCTTGTGCTTTGCCCGTTATCATTTCTTTGCGCTTGTGCTCTGTTGACGAAAATGCTCCATTCTATGTTGTTGTCTTCCCTTGAATATTCACATGCATCAGTCATCTTGCTTTGTCGTTATGCTTTGCTTTTTTTCGATGTTCTTCCAATTATGCTCTGTTTAAAATAAGTTCTTTGTCGCTGTGCGTTACTTGTTTTATTTCTTCTTTGTTTGGCTGAAACTACGTCCGGCTCCGAGCTCGCTGCTGTCTTCTTTAGAGAGTGGCGCTCAGGATCATTTTATTATAGCATTGTCGTACTGCCATCAGGCGTCTCTCATTCATCCCTTCGGTTGTGGAAGCAAGCGCGCCTCCCATTGCTTAATGCGCTGTTGAGTTCATCGCCATTCTCGTTCTCGTCTGGGGAATCTAAAATATGACGAGCTTCATCGAAAGTCCAGATGATCATCTTGAATAGCCCACAGCAGAACTGACAGACATGTCCACCGTATGCCATGTTGTTTTGTTCATTCGGTCTTGGAAGAAATAACAGACAGAGTTTACAGTGGTCCAGATTTTCCGATATATCATAAAGGTCGAAGCCCCTGGCTTACTCCCTGGTCTCAGACCAGCCAGGTATTTCAATTTTGACCCGGACCAGTCAAACGCCAGCACGTCGCATGCTTGATCTTGTCTTCCGAGTTTCCTGAGGAGGCTTGCGGGCGGATGTGG
Source organism: Ramaria cf. rubripermanens (assembly GCA_003316465.1). NCBI lineage: Eukaryota > Fungi > Basidiomycota > Agaricomycetes > Gomphales > Gomphaceae > Ramaria > Ramaria cf. rubripermanens. The sequence continues at coordinate 12,239 of QFFB01000860.1, forward strand.
GCGCTGCCAACGTTTCCCAAGCCGTCGAGTTGGGAGGAGGAAGATTTAACGAAAAATCATCCGTGTCGGTTGCGGGAGATGATCGAGGAGCAGCAGCAGCAGCACTTGACTCCCATGCCTCCGAGTTTGGCGGGGGAATATTGCTAGCAAAGTTTTCAGTGGAAGTACTAGGTTGTTCTGGGGACGGCGGCTTGGGAACAGAGACAGGCCGTTGTTCCTGCGCAGAAGGACCGGGGTCAGGATGGCTAACCGGGTGGGAGTACACGGCAGGCGCCTGTGGTGCTACACTCATTGAGTTGAGACTGTCTGTCAGCCATCTGCTCCAAATCACCCTATTCAGCAACACACACACTGACCAAGGAAAAGGGTATGGCGTACTCGATGTCCTTTCTACGCTGCAGGACCCACATTTTACAGCTTTCCTTGAATTGTGCCAGGATGGTTGCAAAGTCATTATAGAACTGGCGAGCAAACATGAGCTGGCCACTTCAACTTGAATCAGGCGACGGCCCACCTTGATTCCCTCGGTCAAATGTCTGCATATATCACGATATTTGTGATAGGCAAGATCCAGGGACTGTAAAGCATGCTCCCTGGCCTTGATAGAGGGATCCTCCCGCCGAGAGTCCAGAAACAGGGTATTTCGCTCCTTGATTCCATCGAGTGCTTCTTCCTGCCTCTGCCCTCCATCCTCAAGCTCATCTCGAAACTTGTCATATTTGCTCAACTCCTCCTCAATTGCCTGCTCGAATATCTCGGGGCGAACTTCAACCCACCTCGCAACGGCTGCAGCCTCCCGCATGAATCGCGGTGCGACGTCGTCAGATTCGGCAATCCGTTCGGCGCGATGCACCAACTCAGCCCTCGCCCGAACTAAATCATCCAAGGACTCGAGATGGGAGCGCAAGGCGCGTGCGTGACCCTGAGTAGACTTACTCCCGCCGCCACTGACGCTTGACACAGTCGAGCTCGGGACGACCGTCTCAATGTCACGCTGCCACATAACGGGTCAATCTTGGAGTTGTTTCATGTGCCATCGTACTCACCTCGTCCCAGCACAGCACGCCAACCCTTTCGGCCCATTCCTCCCAGTTGTCTCGCACTACCCGATCGCTTTCTGCAGCTCGGTCAAGAACCTCTCTGTACCGCCTCGCTTGTTCCGTCAGGTCCCTGTTGGCCTCGTGGGAGGCAACACGAGTCCACACATCAACGCTATAGGCGGTACGTATCTCCTCATCTTCCGTCGCTTCTTGGTCCAATATATCGAGGGCCTATTGGTGCATAACAACCGATTCATTACTCAGCCACTAACCATCAGAATGTGAAATCGCACCTCATCAAGCGCCGCCGAATCTCTTTTCGCAAGCCTCTGAACATCTTCAATCAAAGCGGGTATCCGATGCATACCATCCTCCAGCCTTACTTCCTCGGCTTTCCCAAGTAGGCTGGGCGGAAGACCAATGGGTCTGTCCAAGGCGTCAAGAGCCGCTGGAAGGTTGAGAGATCTCAAGGCTCTAATGAACGAATTAATGCTGTGTTCACAAGCCATGAACGACTTTGATGCACTTACGATGTGGAAGCGCTGTCCAGCTGGTTGGCACGATCCACAATCTCAAGCTGCACCCAATCCTTCTTTCTCTCCTTATAAATATCTACCAAATGAATGCAATCAGACGTAATGCTGGGTCCAAGTAAATAAAACAGTTTACCGACAGCAACGCGAACACCCCACCCGCATAACTCGCCGAGAATTGCATCGCCTTCTTTAACCACAGACTTTGGGTCCTTAACACCCAACGGAACGATGCTTGCTACCACATCTTTCAGCTCCTGGATGGGCGGAACTGATGAAGAGGAGGGAACGACCTGGTGATATATGAGGTCATTGTCACGCTCGGCACGTTTATAGGAGGTCTCGAGTGTGTCATGGAGGGACTGAACAAAGCAGTGAAAATCGAGCTCTTAGTAAGGGCGATGTGATAATGCACGAATGTAGGATTTACCTTGATATCGTCCTGTACAGCGCGTGCAACGCCGCCCTTGCGCGCGAAATCTAAGGCTTTCTTCGCTTCCGCCTTCGCCATGTCTAAACGCGCCAATTCGTCGCCGTATCTGAAATTGACAGACCCCAATGGTTTTTGAGGACATGACAGATGTATCCAAATAACAGAATGGAAACAAACCGATTGGCCTCCAGATCATCCACACTTTTCCTATATAGAGCCGCGGCAGCGAAATGATGAGACTTCGTCCGCACATGCGCTATCCATTCCTGGACGAAGGTCACGCAGAGTCCGTGCTACAAGCAAACTTTAAGCACTCACACGAGTAAATGTGAAAGTGTTTTCCATGCTTTCAAGCGCATCGCGATATAGCAATGACGTCTTCCAAGAAAGCCGAGCCACTAGATGGTTCTTCATGTTGTCTGCGCCAAATATCGGCATCGAAATTGCTGCTGCATAGCACACGGGTAGCACCTACCAACCACGGCTCTTTGCCAAAAGCATTCCTGAGCTTGAGCAAGCATGAGCTTCTGGAGTGCTGTGAGAAGGGGCTCGGAAAGGTCGACGGGCATGGTTGTGTTCGGAGGGAGAGAGGTTTCCAGGGGTGGCAAGGCAGCAGTTATGAGATGGGACAAAACCCCTGCGGCATTCTACGATGAGCAACCCATTGTAATATTAAACGAATGACATTGGGTTAAAATACAGGGCTGCGTAAGTTGGCAGAGAGAGACTGACCTGAAAATGCGCCATGGCACGCTTGATTCCGTCACCATTCGAGCGATCCTCCGATGTAGCCAGTTGACAATACAAAGTGGCAAGGTTGTACAGGACGTTGGCACGCTCGTACGCGAGATTATATAAGGTCAAAGGAGAAGAGTCTTGAGGAAAGGCTCGAGAATATGGTATTGGTAGGTGAATCTGGGATTTATAAGTAAGGAGGGGGATTGGGGTGATTTATAGCTCACGTCAAAAGGCAGCTTCGTTAATATGAAGACCAATTGAGCTTGATACCTATTGAAAGGTTGAGAGTTAGATCAGGTTACAGTAACGCTAGAGCCACTCACGCGATAACTTTCTCTGCAGCATCAACATGCACAGTATGGCTAACCGCCTCCTTCCTCATAGCTTCCCACTTATTGACGTCCCATTTGAACGCGTCGGGATGCGTTTCTGTATGAGCAGACTGGATGTATTCTCGAAGAGCAGACCTCAGAGGAACGGCAGATGTGGATTTGAAGGGTAGTGTGAGCTGATTGGGCATATCTAGCGGACCCTGACGGTTTCTGAACAAGTCCGGGGTTGTAATATTATGGCAAATTGAAATGGAAGACGTCCAACGAATGCGGAAATTTTGTGGCTCTGACGATGGAGCCAACTCGGTCACGTGACCAGCACACGACGTTCTATTCGAATGGCTACTTTCCCGGTCACCACCACATCTGGCTTGTATTGTCCAAAGTTTTCTGCGCTTATTGTGAGTTTTCATCTTGATGTGGAGAGTTGGGGCAGAGACTGATGGTGGTCGTCAGTGAACTTTAGCTGTCCACTGCCTCGGTTTGCCACTCATCTATAATATAATATTATCGCCTATTACATTTCAGAATGGCACCAGACTGTAGAGAAAGTGAAGAAAATGAACACACGACCAAATCCATCGAGACCAGAAGCGCTAGATGACCGCTATGAGGCAGTGTTCCTTCACCCTCAGCCATTGACGCAGTACGAATAGATCGTGCCTTGGGGCGAAAATACCCTCTTCAAAACCGCTGTCAATACCCAACATTTCCCTCACGCGCATGAACTGTGGTGGTACTGTCACCGCCACGAGCTCTTAGCAATCGTACACTCTGAAATGTAACAGTTCAGAAACATGCGACTGAGGCTGTCAGGGTCCTCGAGTCTAGCTAGAGAAATGGGCATAGATATCTCAAGATCGAGATATTGCAGGAGCTGTGTGAAGGATGATACCCTTACAATATGGTGTTGACTTTGGTACCTCCGAGAGCGTCCACCACTGAAAATACACCCATGACAATGTAGTAACACTGTATAAAGCTGCCACGAAGGGGATTGTTGATTGAAAAACTGAAAAGCTGCCCATACTCACTTAGGAAATAGAACTATTTACAGGTGTAGTACAATGTCTATGATAGACATTGTTTGCAAATGATGCAAAGTATTTTACCGTCACTTCAATCCTGTCGTCAGTTACACGCATAGCAACACGGTCACCACTTATGTAATAAGTACCAACCCACTTTATCGCATCAACAGGAGCTTCGGGCTTCAGGGAAAATAGTCCGCTGACTGGTGAGATGCCAACTTAGGAAGATATGAACCAATTTGGCCGACGGTGCAGGTGCGATCCTATACACACATCCCTCAAAACTGGTGGAGAACTCGCTGCCAATCCACAGACGCTGCATTCAGCGATGATTAGATGTGCTTGGCCGTCGTGAGCGTCGATTCGAATCTTCAATGCTCAGTGAACAGAAGGGGCAACTCATCACGGTCGTACAACGCGAATTGCATCCCCAGAACCTCACAATTTCTTTGCATGTTGAGTTATAGGCAACCGCCTTTCCATATCTTCCTGTACATGAATGATTGACAGGCCATTGTCGAAGGCTGTCAAGTTTCCTGTCCAAAGCTCTTTGCCGTGGGCGGACACTGGCGAAAGAAATTCGAACGAGAAAAGCGAGCGTGCTGCGTCAAACCGCTTCGCATTACATTCCGCATGCTACTGCAAATTGAGAAGGTCAGGGCGGTCATGAAAATAAGAAGTGTGAAATGCAAGTGCTCTACCTTTAGAACCTCAGGGAAGTCGGATTGCTGCATGGGATTAGAACTTATATTTGGCCTGTGCCGAACGACGCCGGGATGACATATAAAACTCCGATTGATCTATTGATCTAAATTTCCCAAAATAAGCTCTGACGTCGTTAGACAACATGAAAAGCCGACCCTTGGTCTCAGGTACGGGTATATATCGAATAAAAGAACAGCCGTGCTCTGTTGCGTTCTCACCTCTCCTACCATGGCTCTCTCAAAGGTTTGTCGACGTCCGCTGTCGCCTAGTTGCGTCCACTCAAGGATACCATAACCAGCATGTAAACCCAGATCATCTTCTCCAAGTAGCAAAGGCACGTGTACACAATCTCGCTCTCGAAAATTCCCCGTCTCATCATACATATATCATTAGGACCATAAGAGTCCTGGACACAGCTTGCACAAGCTCACTGGAACTACAGCTGGCCATAGTTCGCACCCATACGGCGCCCGCTATAACACCGAGGCCATCCCCAAATTCCGTGTGCCTACCAAGGTCTGCGTCGCTTCGCCATCACCTGATTTTATATCATGACGCATATACACAGGGAACAGATGCTGAATCTGCCTACCAGCTCATCCACGACGAGCTCACTCTCGATGGTGCCCCACTTCTCAACCTGGCCTCCTTCGTGCACACCTGGATGCCCTCGCAGGCCGACAAGCTCATGGTGGAATCCATGTCGAAGAACTTGATTGACCAGGATGAATATCCTATGACGCGTAAGCCGCAGCCCGCTCGGCTGGACTCATGCCTAAAGCTTGATGTATATAGAGGTGATTCACACCCGCTGCATTTCAATGCTTGCCGATCTATGGAATGCGCCGCGTGCTGCTCAGGCCGTTGGCACCGCGACGACGGGGTCCTCTGAGGCTATCCAGCTCGGCGGACTCGCCATGAAGCGTATTTGGCAAGAGAAGCGCAAGGCCGCCGGGAAGAGCATTCATGAACCCGGTCCAAACATTGTCATGGGTACGTATGCTTGGAATATAACGTCGATTTTTCTTTGTTTAAATCCATCCATTAATCTTGCTGCGTCGATTTACTTAGGGTCTAATGCACAGGTTGCTCTTGAAAAGTTGGTTCCTATTGGACTCAGTGATCTATCCCACATTTGTAACTCTCTTTCATCAGATTCGCACGTTACTTTGATGTGGAATGCCGTCTTGTGCCCATTTCTGAAGAGTCAAAGTATAGACTCGACCCAAAACGCGCAATGCAATATATAGATGAGAACACGATCGGTTAGTATGTCGTATGCATTTTCTTCCACACCTAATTTCGTGATGCAGGTGTTTTCGTCATCCTCGGTTCTACCTACGTACGTTCTTGTCCCTTATAAATG
>QFFB01000864.1:4117-17797 GCA_003316465.1 Ramaria cf. rubripermanens
CTCTCTGTGTAATAACAAGTCAAGTTCAGTGCTCAAGTCAAGTCTCTCTTAAGTCTTACGCTCAAGTCCAAGTCAAGTCCCAAGTTTAGGGCAACAAGTCGAAGCTTTGTCACAGGACATAGCCGCGCATACGTCACAAGTCACACGTCACAAGCCTACGTCATACGTCACACGAAGCAGGGCGATCATCACAAGAAGTCACCTGCGTTATATCCCAGAAGAACAGGTTGTACAACTCGTTCTCAATACCAGTCAACCCACAGCTATAGTCTCTTTGCCCATGAACGACTGCATTATAGACTGTCCAGGTAGAAGGACCATTGCATGCAGGCTAATAGGTATTATTCCTGTTAGTACATCTTTAGCAATATGACTTTTTCTGACCCTTGCTGACCTTTTGTGTAGAAGAGCATTATTGAGAGATATATAATTGGTTATTGGCTCCTGAACACCAGTCCAGCCACCAGTTTAGCACACAAAGTCATACCTTGCCACCAACAAAAAGTGCCTGGTTTCTGTTACTTCTAATGGTGTTCTTCTGCATGAGGTGAAGATTACCTGGCATGATTCCTCCACACCTTGTCACTGAGCTTCCTTGTGCAGAACTTTGTACAGTTGATGATACTAGAAGCTACTGGTGATCAGTAATATATGCTCAAGCACACACCGCCTATAGCATACCAATACACAGTTTCCTGGTGGATTATCTAGAGCACCCATGTCTCTTCATTTTTTTTTTCAAGGTTAGTACTTTAACTTAAGTCTGACAAAGGCCAAGCTAAGTTCAACAACAGGCAGGGGAACACTGATGACAGAAAATTACCTGTTAGTCTCACTACCACAGGAATTCTACTGATTCTGAACAACTGTCTCCAGCAATGATCTCAATACTATATCCATTGGGTTAACAGTTTTGACACACATAGATTTGAGCATGAAGCACAGCACCACAGATGAGATGCTCTCTTTCTGTAATAAGGATGGCATTGTGCAGGTCTATTTTGACCACACTGTCAAGATTGGATTTCAGAGTAAAGATATAACATCAGTGTAACTCTGACATGGGCCTACAGTCATAGTGAATAACCCATGAGTAGTATGCAATGAATAGTGCATGTCCTCAAGGAAAGGTCACACCAGTTCAGGTGTTCCTATCACTGATCCAAACACTCCTGCAAAGTGCTGCAAATAGCAGTCTCGGTGATGCCCCTAAAGGGGTGTAGCGAATAAAATCAAAGGTTTGAGCTCACCGATAGACACAACAACCAATGAGGCAGTGGATTGTTGTACTAAGGTTTTTTCTACTAGTGAGGGGTCAAATAATGAGGTAGACATATGATAATTGAACTAGAGAATTATACAGGCAGAATCGAAGCACTCATAATAAAAGCCAATGCAGGGGGGAATGGATAGAGAGGGGGCTAGAACACTGCAGATTGGTAGCATGTGTTAGGACATGGAGTAAGGGTCAAACCACCTTCATTGGGGCACAGAGACTGATGGGATCTGTGAGTGAAACCTGTCAGCTAGACCAGACTTCTGCTTGTTCTTGGTGACCCTGCATGCTGCAAGGGGGATGCGAATAATACAAAATGAGGGTGAAGTATTGTGGCACAATGGTGAAGATCATGTTTGGCAACCAGTGAATAGGAGTGAGATTGACTGTGGAGGCCTTGCCATCATTAGCATGATGGAAGGATGCTAGGGAGATTGATATAATTTGCTGAACTCATGATGCGGAAAACAGCAGTCATGACACACACATCCTTGAATAGGTAAATGCTGCATTACCCATGGTATTTTTGTCTGTCAATTCTGATACATGCATACTTCTGTGTCTAGATGCTTGTTACATTTGTACATTCCACTTTCCCATTCTGCCTTCTGCACTATCATTCCCATTACTACCCTACCATTACTCAGCTCTCCAATCCTCATGGCCCCTCCATCAGCAAGGGTACCTTGTTCCTTGTGGAATGTCTGTGTCCCCATACCGACAAATGATGGGTACCTATCTTAGATACCAAGCTTATGTTCCCCCTGCCCTATGATCCCTGACTCTGCTCATGATCCACACTGAACACCTCTTCCACTCCAACTCGGATCTCATTACTGTTACCTCCTTACATGTACCCCCTAGTATATAAGCTCCTGTATTTGTACTAAGAACCTCAGTTTGAATATCCACCACATTTCCCGTGTTAACCTTCCATAGTGTTCTTAGTACACTTCCGCTATTACTTCCTCCCTTCTGCACTTCTACATGTACCACAGAACTGCGCCACCCCACTTGACCCCTCTGTTCCGAAGTCTTGGGACCTGTGATTGTTCAAGAGGCACAGCACATAAGCTGAAGCTGAAGTCCCTTCCAATCTATCTTCTGTCCTCTCAGTCTTATGGTTTTACACGTCCATAACAGTATATTCGAACTTCAAGTCTCGACACTCAACATGCCCCCCCATATGATGACTACTGCCACTTGCACTGGCACTGTCGAAATGGTTGGACTCTATACCACTCGGAGAGCCCATGCAACACCCCCATGCCCAGGTCCTTCCAACAATATCATAAGTCTCATTAACCCTGATGCTACCATTTATACACCTCCCTCACATCCCCATAGCATTCCACTGCAAGGCTGTATCAAAGATCTCCTGGATGATAATCCACCTGACGACCCCAGGGATAATGGCAATGACAGCGATGCTGACGATGGCGACAGTGATAGCAACCTTCCCGACAATGGAAGTTCGCACCATTCCGCTCCTGCCCCGAGAAACCACAACCCTGCTGGTGGCCCCCCCAGAGGTCCCCCTGAAGGTCCCCCCAGAGGTCTGAGTGGCCCACCTGGTGGTGGACCTCCTGGCAGTAACCCCCCTGGAAATCCCGTACCTGCTGCCCAGGCTAATGACCTCACACATGCTATTGCTCTGCTAGCTGGAAACTTACAAGCACCCCACCCGGCTAACCCTCGGACAAAAATCTGTGAGCTGGATCAATTTGACAGCTCTGACCCAAAGAAACTTCAACCCTTCCTTGTCCAACTCCAGCTCAACTTCTGCAATTGCCCTGATGCCTTCCAACAGGATTCCATCAAGGTCAACTATGCCCTCTCCTACTTGCATGGAACAGCACTCGACTATTTCAAACCCGCACTAATGGACCCCTCCCAAGCCCCGGATTGGGCAGACAACTATTCTGACCTTGTCGCAGAACTTCGTAGCAACTTTGGTCCATTCAATGTGGAAGCCGATGCCAAAAATGAACTTGGCAAGCTCTGCATGCGGGAAACCCATAAGATTGCAAAGTACATTGTCAGCTTCCAGCAACTCGCTCTGAAAGTCCAATGGGGTGAAGCTGCACTACGCCAACAGTTCTACATTGGTCTTCCGTCCCACATCACAGATGAAATCACTTGTGTCGGTAAACCCAACACTCTTGCCAGACTCCATATGCTAGCCCAGTCTGTTGACTTCCGTTACTGGGAATGACACTCCAAGATCTCCTGCGAAAACACTAGTCAGAGCACCTCCAAGACGGAGAAGTCCTCTGACAAGAAACCGCTGTGCTTAGACAAAAAGACATTGAATTCCAACAATTCTGGTTCCACTTCCAGAAATTGGAACAACACTTCTGCTCTGTGTGGTAATACAAACACTTCTGGTTCAAACACCAACACTCACAAAACCACCCCCGACCTCACTGATAAGTTAGGAAAGGATGGCAAACTGACTACCCAGGAACGGCAACACCACATGGACAATAACCTATACCTCTTATGTGGCAACTCCAGTCACATGGCACATGAATGCCCCAAATCCAACTCTTCCATGAACAAGTCCAAAGGACAGGCTGTGAAAGCCAGGGAAGACAAACCTGAGGCGAAAACTGCACCTGAACCAAAAAAATAGTCAGCAGTCCTCCAACCTCCGCATAAGCTGAGGGCTGTGTTGACCCCATTTGTGCGAACAATGAGGTTCAACTCAACACGTCCACTCTTTCTGCTTCCAACTCCCTCATGATTCCACTCACCTCTGATACTGTTATTGGCCTACCCTTCCAGGCCCTGGTCAATTCCGGTTCCACTCACTGCTTCCTCAATTCTGACTTCACACTCAAACATAAACTCTGTACCTACAAGATTCCATCTATTCCGCTCTGCCTTTTTGACAGTTCCTCTAACTCAGAAATATCCAATGCAGTGGACCTGTCCATCTGTTTTGCTACTGGGGACACCCAACAAGTTATGTTTTACATTACTCTGCTGGACACTAGCTGCTCTGTTGTGCTAGGACATAATTGGCTTGCCTGCTACAATCCGTTGATTGACTGGGTTTCAGGTCACATCAAGTTCCGCACCCTGGAGTCCGCTCCATCTCTTCCGACGTCTTTTCTGCTGAGGATGGCTACCGCCTCCTTCCAGCACCCACCTGCAGACTTGCCTCCGCACTCTGGTCCTCCAGTACGCCCTCCGTCCCCTAATCTCGAAGTGCCCTGAATTGCTCTGGTGAATGCAGCTGTGTTCCACTGTGCCCAGAAACAAGAAGGATCACAAACCTTCCAGCTTCAACTCTCTGACCCCACCTATGTGAAGGCTCACTCCATTTCCACCTCCACCCCTGTGGATATGTCTTCCATCCTGGAAGACTACCACTCCTTCTCTGGCATATTCAGCAAAGCCAAGGCCAACATTCCTCTGGAACATTGCCCCTATGACCTGAAGATTGAACTAGAAGAAAACTCTGTTCTGCCCTTGGGCTTAATCTATTCCCTCTCTCAGAGTGAACTTCAGTCTCTCTACAAATTTGTCGATGAACACTTCAACATGGGTTTCATTCGTCCATCCCTGTCTCTGCACGGCACTCCCATCCTTTTTATCAAGAAGAAGGACAGAACACTCCGCCTTTGCATCAACCGCATCACCAAAAAGGATCATTATCCGCTTCCATGCATTTCCGACTTATTGGATACTCCACGCAAGGCCAAGATCTACACCAAGATTGACCTCCAGCATGCTTATCACCTCATTTATCTCCATGAAGGTTACAAATGGAAAACCACCTTCCACACCCGCTATAGCTCCTTCGAATGGTTGGTCATGTCGTTTGGCCTCACCAACACTCCCACAGCTTTCCAACATTTCATGAGCAATATCTTCTCCAACCTACTCAATGTTTATGTTCTTGTGTATTTAGATGACATCCTCATCTATTCTGACAATCCGGAACAACACCACGACCACGTCAAAGAGGTCCTCCACCGACTCCACAAGCACAAGCTATATGCTAAAGTGGAAAAATGTGAGTTCCACCGTGATATGGTTGAATACCTCAGCTACATCCTGTCTCCCAATGGCCTTACAATGGTGGAAGACAAGATCAAGGTTATTCAAGATTGGCCAGAACCGCGACACATCAAGGATGTTCAATCTTTCTTAGGATTTGCGAATTTCTACTGACGTTTCATTTACAACTATTCCAACATTACTGTTCCACTTATGCGTCTCTCCAGGAAAGGTATTCCATGGAACTTCAGCCTGGAATGTTGCTCCGTGTTTGAAACCCTCAAGAAGGCCTTCACCATGGCACCAATACTTGTGTTCTGGGTTCCCAAAGCCTGACTTGTTCTCAAGACCAATGCCCCTGACCATGCCCTCACGGCGATCCTCTTGATGGTTTCCCTGGAAGATGGAGAAATCCATCTGATTGCTTCCACTTCTGCACCTTTTCTGCTCTGGAACTCAATTATGATGTCCACAACAAGGAATTACTTGCAATATTTGAAGCATTCAAGATTTGGTGATACAACCTCAAAGGCCTGACCTACCCAATCGACGTTGTCACAGACCACGACCACAAGAACCTGGAATACTTCACTACCACTAAACTCCTCACTCACTGACAAGTCCGATGGTCCAAATACCTCTCACAATTCAACATGGTGATCCATTCCGTCCCAGGCAGCTTGGAACAAAACCTGACTCGCTTACTCAACAATGGGACGTCTACCCAAAAGAGGGGAGTAGTGACTATGCCAGTGTTAATCCTCACAACTTCCACCCCATATTCACTAACAAACAACTGGCATCGTCCCTCTAAGCAACCGCATTCCGCATTCTGCTACTCTGTGCCTCAATTATCATGGACACCAAATGGCTCAATTCTGACATCTGTTCCGCACTTCATTCTGACCCCCTTTCCACCAAACACCTTGATGAGCCCTCCAGTCCTGGATGGTCTCTTAACTCTGATGACCTACTCTGCTACAAAAGCCAGATTTATGTTCTGGATGTCAATGACCTCCAACTCCACGTCCTCTAGCAGTCCCATGATCATCCGCTCTCAGGACACCTCGGTCAAAACAAAACCCTCGACCTAGTATGACACAACTATCCTTGGCCTCTCCTCTGCACTATCATCCAGGACTATTGCAAGTCTTGCACTACATGTATGTGGTCCAAGCCACAGTGCCACAAACCCTATGGTCTTCTCAAGCAACTTCCGATCCTGGAACAACCGTGGAATTCAATCTCGATGGATTTTATCGAAAAGCTTCCCACCTCCTCTGGCTACAAAACTATCCTTGTCATCATAGACTGACTCACCAAACAATCCATCTTCATTCTGACTCACAACACCATCACTTCCGCTCAGCTCACACAACTCTTTGTGATCCACATCTTCTCCAAGCATGGCATTCTGTCCCACATCACTTCCAATTGTGGCTCGGAATTCGTCTCATCTTTCTTCTGCACCTTGGGCAAGGCCCTGGACATGGAGCTACACTTCACTTCTAGCTATCACCCAGAAGGAGATGGGCAGACAGAACATACTAATCAAACACTCGAGCAGTACCTCTGTGTCTACTGCAACTATCAGCATAGCAATTGGTCCAACCTCCTTCCACTAGCAGAATTCACATACAACAACACCCCTAGTGCCACTACTGGCATCTCTCTGTTCTACACCAACAAGGGCTACCATCCAAACCTCACAGTGCACCCCGAATGGGACCTTGCTTCCACTCGTGCCTGTGAATTCATTGTGGACCTTAATGAGCTCCATCAACACCTCTGTGAAAACATTGCCATGGCCCAGAAACACTATCAGTCTTCCACCAACCGGAAACATCCCCCGCAACTGGAATTCAACATCAGTGATAAAGCCTTTGTCAAGGCAGAGAATTTCCGCACCACTTGGCCTTCGAAGAAACTTTCTGAGAAATACCTTAGACCTTACGAGATCATTGCTAAGGCCAGCAGTTGTTCATTCACACTGAAACTACCAATCTTGTATCCACTTCTTTAGTTCAAATATCAACTTATTTCCTTGTTACCAACCTCCAGTCTTCTCACATCACTATCTCAGTAGACAGTATGCGTGCAGTACACCCAGTCTTTCACATATTGATGCTTGAGCCCACAACTCCAAACAACATTCCACATCATGAACAACCTCCACCTCTGCCAGTAGTCATCGATGGAGATCCAGAATACGAAATCATGGAAATCCTTAACTTGAAACTTGACTGCCACTACCACTGTCAGCTGCAATACCTCGTCAAGTGGACCGGCTATGAAGGTACCGACAAAGAAACCTCCTGGATCTCTGCAACCGAACTCGACCATGCTTCCGAGCTTGTCTCTGACTTCCACCAGGCGCACACAGATAAGCCCCGCCCTTTCCATTTAGATACTCCATTCTTCTGTTCCACACTCACTTCCGTATATTCTTCCGTTAGACATGTTGATTGGCCCCTATAGTATACTTGTATACATGCAGGCATGATGATTGGCAGACTCACCCTATGATGACCTATTAGGACATATATCAACTTCCACATACCGGTCGTTGCTTTCTCCAACACACGCTGAGGGTTTGCCTCCCTTGATTGTCTTGTGTCCTTCATTAGTACAAGTCCCTTTTAGGTTTATTTCCATTCCATTCACTTCCGCGTTCCTTTCCGATTTTTTCAAAGCTTTACATTTGTGTTAACTATGTTACTTTTGTTACTACTCTTCTGCATTTCCATTCCTTCCGTCTCCGTTTCCACTTCCATTTCCATCCCCTCCATCCCCGCCCCAGTTCCAGCCTCTGCCCAACATCCACCCACCATCCGTCTCTGGAATCCCTCACAAGGCCTGGTTGATCCCACTCAGCTGGTGGTCCAGCATTTCCCCAATCTCCCATAGGAGATCCAGTATGTCCATGAGGACATCTGGAGCCCCCCTTTTGTTCCTATCCAGCTTGTGCTCCGTTCCAGCCCTTGTGTTCCCACTTCCACTCCCACTACCCTCCACCTCAGAAGGTGTGTCCCGTGGGTATCAGTAAACCCCCAGCTGGGGTACCTTCTTTGCATGGACCGCATTCTTCCTGGCCACCTTAGCCCATGCCACCTTCTTTCTGTGTGGCGCATATCACCTGACTCCGCCTACTGTGCACTGCCTTTTCAGGCCTCTGCACTGAGAGTTGTCAAGATTGAATTTTGGAGAAAAGATATAATGTCAGTGTAATTCCAACATGGGCCTACAGTCATAGCACATAACCCATGAGTAGTACACGATGAATCATACACGTCCTCAAGAAAAAGTCACCTCGGTTCAGGTGTTCCTTTTGCTGATCTGAACACCTCTGTGAAGTGCTGTGAATAGTGGTCTCGGCAATGTCCCTAAAGGGCCGTAGCAAATAAGATCAAAGGTTCAAGCTCACTGTTAGGCACAACTACTGATGAGGGAGTAGGTCATTGTACTAAGGTCTTTCCCACTAGTAAGGAGTCAAGTAATGAGATAGACATATGATAATTGAACTAGGGAATTATACAGGCGGAATAGAAGTACTTATAGTAAAAAGTGAATGCAGGGGGGCTGGATCAAGAGAGACTAGTACACTATAGAGTAGTAGCACACACTAGGACACGGAGTCAGGGTCAAACCACCTTCATGGGGCACAGTGACAGATGGGGTCTGGGAGTGAAACCCATCAGTTAGACTGGACTGCTGCTTGTCCTTGGTGACCCTGCATGCCGCAAGGGGACTGCGAATGATGCGAAACGAGGATGAAGTATTGTGGTACAATGGGAAAGATCATGTTTGACAGCCGGCGAATATGAGTGAGATCGACAGCAGAGGTCTTGCCAATGTCAGCGTGATGGAAGGCCGCTAGGGAGATCAATGTAATTCACTGAACTCGGGATGTAGAAAACAACAGTCATGACAGCACTCTCCTGCCCTTCACCATCCCAGATGCAAGTGACCTGTCTTCTCTCACAGGTGTCGCAACTCAGTACCCTCCTAACTGATCCCTCCACTTCCAATGACTCTTCTGTCGTGGCCCTCTTCCGCTTCCGGTTACTGGGCACCTCGGTTTCTTCCACCTCCTCCATGTCCTCCTGTTGGTTCTCACATTTCCTTTGCACCAGCTTATGCAAAGCCTCCTGGCACATGCTCTGTGCTGCTGCCCAAGTCTCATCCAACACTGCTCAGTTCCGCTGCACCACGGTTGCATTGTCTACGACAATAGGTGACCGCGATGGCAACTGCAGGTTGGCATATGCCATCTGTCAAAGCCGCTCCGCCTCTGACAAAGTATGTATAGACACCAAATCGGCATCCCCACCTACTTCTTGACCCATCATGGGCGTATCTGGGTCTGTCTGCATGGTTTCACCCACACATTCTGCTTCCACCTGTTCCGCCTCCGCGCATTCCACTTCTACGTGTTCTGCTTCTACATGTTCCACTTCTACATGTTCCACCTCCATGCGTTCTGCTTCTACATGTTCCACCTGTTCATGTTCCTCACACTCATGCTGCTCACACTCTTGTTGTGCTGCCTTGTCGCACTCCTTTTGATCATGCTCCACCTGTTCCGCACACTCGCGTACTTCAGCCTCTTCCCACTTACATTGTGCTCATTCACACTCACACATCTCAGCCTCTTCGTGTTCCTCTCGTTTGCAAGCCGCCTGCTCTTCTTGCTCCTGTGCCACCAGTAACTTGTGGAGCTCATCGATGGATAGGTTTCCAGTGTCCATATTTTTTCTACACGGTTGGAGTCAGCAATAAGAATAAGAGCTTCCCTCTGCTTCAAACTCCACCCCCGCCTGTTCCAAGTTCCATATCACATGACCAGCACATGGTCTTGCGGTGCTTGACCTTAAAGGGGAGATACTGTTACATCCATACATTCCGCTTTCCTGTTCTGCCTTCCGCACTATCATTCCCATTACTACCCTACCATTACTCAGCTCTCTGATCCTCATGGCCCCTCCATCAGCAAGGGTACCTTGTTCCTTGTGGAATGTCTGTGTCCCCATACCAACGAATGATGGGTACCTATTTTAGATACCAAGCTTACGTTCCCCCTGCCCTATGATCCCTGACTCCACTCATGATCCACACTGAACACCTCTTCCACTCCAACTCGGATCTCATTACTGTTACCTCCTTACATGTACCCCCTAGTATATAAGCTCCTGTATTTGTACTAAGCAACCTCAGTTTGAATATCGACCACATTTCCTGTGTTAACCTTCCATAGTGTTCTTAGTACACTTCCGCTATTACTTCCTCCCTTCTGCACTTCTGCATGTACCACAGAACTGTGTTACCTTGCTTGACCCCTCTGTTCTGAAGTCTTAGGACCTGTGATTGTTCAAGAGGCACAGCACATAAGCTGAAGCTGAAGTCCCTTCCAATCCATCTTCTGTCCTCTCAGTCTTATGGTTTTACATGTCCGTAACAATGCCATTGTGTGTGTGAATGTCCTCACACTTTTCTACCACAACAGCCACAGGCATGAACTTGCATCAACACCAGACTAGGTGTATTACTGCCTCCTTCATTGTGCCTACACCAACAGAACTCTATACTACATGATGGCAGAGACATTCTTGTTCTTTCTCTCCCACCTCCTATCTGCATTCTGGCTCATGTCTAATGAGGTGCAAAAAAGATTATTTTTAATAATGTTCAGTAGTGCAAATAAATACACATGGCCAATAGCTTATTTTTATAGAGTGATTGTATCTTAAAGTTATGTGATTTGAAGGACAATTGAGCTTGCAATTGAGCTTGCAATGTTGGCTGTTTATTCAAACTCAGAGAAGGCATGCACCTTAGGTCATGCAAAGTGCTGTAAATTAATTTTGAACTATAAATCAGTACAAAGTGGGACATTTTCACTATGGGAAATCAGTACATGACCAAAGGCATTGAGAATGCTTCAGGAGCTAGAAATCAGTTCTACAGAACTGGTTTCCAGCTGGTTTTGAACTGATAAAAAGGTTCTATTTGTACTGTTATCTAGCGCCTGTTCTTCCTGCAGTGCTGGCATATCCACAATTCGCTCATGGAGGTTTTCGGCGATCCGAATGTCAGCGAGACTGGATTCTCAGAAACAATTGAACATTACGGGCAGGACGCCCCCTCTTCTAATGCTGTCGGGAGCATCGAGATTGAGGAAAACCCTAGCGGCAGGAGCTTTCGAGCGCCGTAGACAATGCCTTACCGGAGGTCCGTAAGTCGTCGTTCCGGTTCTTTTTTTTATGCCTCGTGCCTTCTGACGACTTACTCTAATTCCCTTGTAGTGGCGGCATCCATCAGCGAGGAATCGATAGATGTGTGATGGAATTCTAGGCAGTCAGCACGTTATCTGGATTAAATACGTATACCTTCGCGGGAATAATCTGGGATATGATTATGAAGACGCTGAGTCGGAATATAGTGTAGTTGAGTCTTATTCTATTTAGTTCTGAGCATGATGAATTGCATTCTGGGCATCCAAGAAGGCGGATTCAGTGGAATGGTAAATTATAGCGCGATATCTGGCCATAAATATTGGGCGTAGAGGTCATTTGGAGCAGCCTCCGCGTAGGACGCTTAGACTCACCAAATTTTCCGAAGACAGTCGAATGCAGTGTCACTGTGTACCACTCAAGCAGCTGAATACTAGTAGAAGCGGCTGCTGACATGCACTGCGCATCACGACAACCGAAAACCCTGGTGATATGTTGCACCAGTATATTTTTTTTTGATAGTTGGAAAGTAGCGTTGCTTCTCTGCTGATACAGACTGATGCCCTTGGCTAACGTCATGCGAAGGTGGCCGAGGAACAAGGCAGAGATGGCACCAGTGCCAGTTCCAACGATGGCCAGGGTCGAAGTAATCAGAAGGTTCAACGCTAGTGCCTCGTGGGGGTAAGAGTCCTCTTACAATAGCCGCCCTTCCATGAAAATATGCATGAAAACCAGAAACCAAAAAAAGGCTTCGAATGTCGCCTTCAAGTCGAGCAATACTGGAAAAATCAGGCTGTACAGACCGCCGTCACTGCCAAGGCTACATATGTTCCATGAGGTCACTCACCTTAATGGCAAGGTCTATGACGAGTTGTGTTAGTTTTTTCAATACCTGATATATCTGACATATTAAGGCTTGAAGGATGAAAAGCGAACCATCGAGAATGCATCTCTCGATGTCAAGGGGACTATTTCGAATTTGATTTGGTGAAATCAAAAGTACTTCTCCAGGCAACCTCCAGGTATTCATTCGGAACTACGTGGGTCTCACCTATTGTACCACCTCCAAGATAAGTCGATAGCCAGGACCGGTCGTACAATATGATTGTGAACTGGCTGTAACTTCGCTCCGGAAGGCTCCTTGGATGCCGCGTAGATGGTGAACATCATTTCGATGGTTCAATTGTCGTAGCGACAGGTTCAGTGGATTGGTAAATAATAACACGACGTCCGGGAATATTGGGCGTAGAGCTTGGTTTGGATGAGATTACGCATGAGACTCACGGGTCGTTCGAAGACATACGGACTGCACTGTCACAGGGTACGGTCATAATTCGAGCAGCCGAGTTGAGTTTGCTCCTGACCGGGGTGGCGCATTAGAGATCAATCTTGCTTACCTACTGATGCAAGCTGATGGCCTTGTCTACTGTAATACAGAGGCGAGGAACAAGGCACCCGGAGATGCAACCATACCTGTTCCGATGATGCGGTCGAAGCATTTGAATGATTTGACGTTGATTATGCATCGTGGGGCGAGAGCCTTTTCGCTACGCCAGTCAGTTCTGATAATCCTCTTGAGAACCAGGGAGGAGAGACCTCGAATGTTGCCTCCATCCAGAGCTACTAGTAATAGATGGGCAGCCTTGCGGGAGACTGCTTGTGACCCCAAACGCAGTTCCGCGAGCAGAAACGTTGGCTATGGACTGAGATTCAGAGATCACAGCAACCAGCGAGCCAGTGGTAAAAGGCCGCGGTAGTCCCGCAATTCGAGCGGGTAGTGCAGCGTCGTGGCGCCGTCAGTGCCAATCGAGGCAGTCCGTGGGACGGCAAATGCCGAAGTTGAAACCCCCAAAATAAGTAAGTACTACACAGCTCGACTTCTGTGACTTTGTGACTTTGAATTCACCTTCTTCATTTTATATTCAGTGGCTCGTCCTTCTATGCTTCCCAGGCTGTGTGATGTTGCCCTGATACGCCACGAGGCTGTTGTCAAAACAACGTCAGGCTTACCAGTAGAACGCAGCGATATGCGGACGTAAGGTTGGAGCTCATTTTGCGTCATGTTACGCGTTGGACTCACTTTCACTATCAATATCCAGATGCATTGTCGGTGCAAGCCAAGCTGCTACAAACCGCGGTGCAGGTACAACATTTCAAACAGTTACC
>QFFB01000865.1:0-12971 GCA_003316465.1 Ramaria cf. rubripermanens
GGGGTTACTGGGTACCAATGATGGCCGTCGGTGCAGCACGGTGTCCCGGACACCATGCTGGTAGAGCATCGCCTTGCGGTGGTGGTACCCCGGGGTTCGCAGGTTTTCAACCTACCCTAGCTACCCTAGAACGTCTCTATAACACGACATTCAATACCTGCACGACGCCCAACACACAACGCATAACGCATCAAACGACGTTCGGGGTTTAGGTGTTATCGATCTTTTTTTCGTGTATTTCTTGAGAAGGCTGTAGTTGTAGCATTTCTACCTCTCGTACCCGATCTCTTACTAACCACCGTTTTTATTCTAGTGTTCATGGTACCGGTGTTCTTGCGTATTCTGCATCTTGTCGTTGTTGTGCGAGGGTGCTGATGTTTGTCATACGTCACTCGTGATTTGTGTGTTGACTCCCCGCCTTACACAAAAAAATTGTACCACGCGCACCATGACCCGCTCTAAAACCATTACACATTGGCCTCCCGAAATCAATAACCAACATTCCAGGTGTCCTTTCCGAATCGCGGCTCGACGGCGGGACTGCGTGCTTTGGGCTCTGGGTGACCATACCCTTCATTTTCTGCATCAGTCTCTTCTTTTGTCTCCAGATTGTGGGGAATATTAGCTTTTTGTAAGTGGGATGTGTTTCCCCTTCTTGTCACACCGTTAACCAACTCCCACCAGCCATTGGCTCCATCTCCCAATACCACAAAAAACTCCAAATACAACTGCGCACACACGCCCGCACCGCACCATGCCATTGACGACTGCCTCCCGCATATCACGATCCAGCTGCCAGTGTACAAGGAGAGTCCTGAGCAGAGGATGTAAGTGGGGTTATTCTGGCAGCGTTTGCGTACCTGAGCTGGATTAAGCTGCGCTGACGCGGTGCATTACATTTGCAAAAATATATTCAAAAGAGAAACACAAGCTTGAAACGGAAAAACCAAAACACCAAAAAAAACACTGGCAGCCAAAGCGAAACTACTAGTGAGAGCATGCTACCTCAACTGGTAACGCACAACACAATTACAAGCAGAAACATATCGCACAAGTAAGCACTCACCACAAAAGCTGCACACTACTCCTGCTCTGCGCGCGGGAGACGGGCTATCGTCTTGACGATCTGGATCCGTGTTTCACTATCGACGTACAGTTGGGGGGAGAGACAGACCTTCTCATGCTCACCACATCATCCAAAAACCAAAAATTCCTTTTCTCACAGCGTATAGCACGCAGCACACAGCACACAATGAACGCCGCACGTCGACATACACCGCTTATCGCAATAGTGGACCACA
Organism: Ramaria cf. rubripermanens; assembly: GCA_003316465.1. NCBI lineage: Eukaryota > Fungi > Basidiomycota > Agaricomycetes > Gomphales > Gomphaceae > Ramaria > Ramaria cf. rubripermanens. The sequence goes on from QFFB01000865.1 coordinate 1,302, forward strand.
ACAGCGACGCACACCGTGGCACCGCACATCAACATGCACACTCCAACCTCGTCACTCCAACACATTCACAGCACACATAATCGACAGGAAAACGGCTCTTTCCTTGTCATGAGGGGACTGGGATTGGGATCGGGATGAGGCGGGTGGGGGTGTGTGAGGATGCAGAGACCGGAGTAGGTTGTGTGCCGGGCGTGTCGGGCACGGAGGAATGCAATGATTACATATCACAGCCCCATGCATTGTCATGAGTAGGTGTGAAGAGGGTATCGAGCAAAAGTGAGGTAAGCATGGGTTGAGGTGAGGCGAGCAGAGGGGGTCGGCGTATCACTTACTATACTCTAGCGTGCAATGATAATCGAGATTGAGATCCCCGGAGCTCAAGGGAGATTATAGCGCCACGATGAGATAAATGCATGGTGGGCGGGATGATCTTGCGGTACACGACATCAAAAGCCACACCCACCAGACGCACAAAACACCCCGCGTCTCCTAGCTATGTGAACGGTGCCCGGAATCAATCGTACTTGCCCATATCCTGACCCTGACCTACTCCCAAGACGGGCGATGCGTGATGCGGCGAGAATTACTGTAAGGCCAAAGGCGCCGTCGACATTCCGAAATACGTCCAACACCTTATGTAACTTTCACAGAGCCAGCGCTTGCTCAGAAAGTCATTTTGGACCAATTACGAACGCATCTAGAGCCAGGCCCGACGGGCGTCGCGTGATGCGTGACTTGCTTCCAAATTGTCCTGGCCCGAAGGGCTGTGACGCATGGTTCTCCGGGCCTACGGTCGAAAGGCGTACTACAGTATTGCGTTTAGTGGGTGGTCATTGACAAACATGAGGATACAATACATGAGTTTGACTGTTTACTATAACCCCAAGCTCGATTTCATACCGCATCTGCTCTTGTGGCCCACTAACATTCTATCAGTGACATGCCCGTGAGAGGATGGCAAAATGGTGTTGTAGGCTGTGAATCAAATTATTCGGTACTTGACGAGACTTCTGGGGGAATTAGTGGTACTGGTAATGGCAGGGCACTGCCAACTCCTGCGTCTGCACTGACAGAGGCCGCTCCATGTTTGAGCAGCAGCTGGACAATGGCATTGTGATGCCAGCGCACTGCCATACTACCCTTCTTGAAGATTGACACCCACTCTATATTCCAAAAGGAGCCTAAGTTTTGGCGGTTAGGTTTTTGTGGTAGTGAGGCACAACAAGCGCCTTTTGGACACGCTCGACTTTCTCTTCAAGACAGGGCATATCTGTTACTCCCATGCGACGTAAAATCATCGTCTTGACTTTCTCAAAGTCAAAAACATAGCCCAGACGGCCGACATTGGTCCATACCAGTTGCGGAAACATCTAGTGCTAGAATAATGTGATTTCATGCCTGAATTGAGGAAGAAGGGGCAAAAGTTGACATATTGGTAGGCAAACATATCTGCGCTGCCTGGGAGAGCCTGATGCTTACCCTCCTCGCTGTTCTACAATATAAGCGGGCCATGCATCGACAAGAAGAACTGCGTGTAATGGACACACTCACCCGGTCGTAAAGCAGCACATCTAGGTTGTTTTTGGACTCAATTTGGGCCTCCGTCTTCTTACGCTCACGCTCCTTCTTGGCAAGCTCTTCGTGATTAATTTTTACCTCTTTTTGGGTCCAAGCGCGACTCATATGATGGCTATGCACTGGCAGACGTCGTGGTGCAGTCTCAGAACGACTTGATGTATCACAAGATGATGTGTGCGCAGCAGGAGGGTGAGAAGAAGTGACCACAGTGGTACCAGACATCGAGGAGGGTGGATGACGCAGATTCCCGAATGCCAGGAGCCAACACCTCGTTATCATCTATAGAGGCTGCATGTTGGAAGCCCGATGAGAATGAACAGACAATGCTGGAGAAATTGACTTCGGCGGGTTTCTTGTGGACAGAGCAGTACCCCGCTCCCCGCTGACCTGCAGTGGGGTGCACACAGCTTGCGAGCACATTCACGGCTGGTAAAACCTTTGCAAGTTGGATCCCTGCAAGACTCCCATGCGGTAGTGGACTGAAGATGCGCAACGGGTGGGATCCAGCCCTCCTCGACGTCAGGAAGACTCCAAACCATTGTTTGCCGCTGGAGTGGGCACTCACTCTAACACACTGTCCTGTATATGAGCATATGTATTAGCAAGCGCACGTTGTATACATACCTTAAGGTAGTAACACCCGCATGTCGTTGAACTAGGGTTTGTCCTGAACACAGGTTCAAGCCCATTGAAATGGCATTCCCCACATTGATAGGCACCATCGGGTTCAAGCCGCACCATATCGTGATTATTGCGCGGCCATCAAGTGATTAACAACGTGCTATGGCTAAGGCGGACGGGGTCAGTGTTGTGCAACAAAATCGACAGCCGCGTCTATTGCTAGGCGCTGCCGCGTTTGGCACCGCAAGGGCATTCGTCGGGCACTGCAAAACCTGGAGCGACACCAGCATGTTCATGCATCCCACGCTTGTCATGCAGATCCACTCGGAATAGTACGGGGATTTCGACGGCTGCGTGACTGGAAAGGGATGTTGACCAGTATTATCAATGAAGAACCTTGGTGCACTCGAGAGAAGATCCGGAAGATTCTCACCCTATGATCATTATTCGCCGTTCACTCCCTTGATGCACTCAACGCGTATTGAAGGATATATTGTATTTTGGTATCGGCGTTGCGGTAGAACCCTCCTTCCCGAAATCTAGTGCCAAGGAGCAAGGCTATTACGGTAGTCCCTAACAGTAGAATAAATTTTACACTTGCACAAAATTCAGTTCAGTTCTCCCTAAAAGGGTCTGGTTCAAGGTTAGTCATCAGAGGTTTGAAAACAAGTAAAGATATACCGTCGACGTTCACAGTACATTACTACAGGCGTGGTTTCTCGGCGAGTGCTGGTGGACGGTCATGAGCGGAAAAGTTTTTTCGTAGTCCAATACTGGTTGTAATTACGTGGTTACGTACAGCAACGTGCGCCTGCGCTAGTCCTGGATTCGGAAAACTTCTTCCGTTCTTGTCTGACCCGACACGTGGTCTTGATACTTCGACGGCCTGGTCTATTTTCACTGTACATCATTCATCAGCCTAGTGTAATGATGTTCTAGTTTTCTAATCTCCTGCTTCTTCAGCTCCGTTGCCTGTTGGCGCATATTAGCGAAATTGCCAGGACTCTCATCTACTACTTCAAGGGGCCTGAAGCCACGACAACAATATATATATATATATATAAATATGCATAGTACAGTAGTCCAGGAGGGCGTCCCCATCAACACCATCAACGTCAGCAGTCTCTATCACAACCAGTCCATCTAAATGATCAATATCGATCTTCTGGCGGCGGAACTAATTCATGGCTCCCACTCCTACTGTCTTGATTAACCCATGTCTGGACCAAGCAAAGATCGTAAACGAAGGTGAGGATATAGAATGTGAATCCGAAGCCAACGACCCACTCCAGAACAGCTACATAGGAAGGGAGAGACGAAGTCATCAGTCAAGCGAAGATAGACAAGACATACGGTGGCACACTGAGGATGGGACTGTGACTTTCTGTCCAACTCACCTGCAACGTTGTTCCTGGTATCAAGTGTTGCACCGAACGCAATGGCCAGTATGATTAAAGCAAACACAATGATTGACTTTGCAATGTAAGAGCGTCGGAGTCGGGGCAGATACGTGCAATGTTTGTTAATCCAGCGAAACTGGGATGGTGTTAGAAAATCACGGACAGCGAAATATACTTTGGAAACACGCACTTCAAGTACCGTAAATATTGCTGATAACGCAACTCCAAGTACGAAGATCAACTGTGTACGGTTATACCAATTTATGTTCTTCAACAGCATGATATGTAACAGAGCTAGAGTCGACCACATACCAAAAACACACGGTGAAGTTTATGGTGCCTCTTAGTATCGAATATTGATAGAAGGATCAATCCCACCCCTCCAAGTAAAGCGCCGCATATTGCAAGCCAAGCGAATACCTTCTCTCGTTTACGCATATTACGTGGCATCCTGCCCACGTGACGAAGCCATCGCTCCATAGTGAGCGAGAGGACGAAGCTCGCAGCGGTAATCACACAGACAGGGATGAAGAGCGGCTTTAGCATATCTGCAGCGATGTCGGATATGACTGGGACATGATGAGGGTTCGACAGTGCGGAAGCGCAGGTCAAATGGATTCATACATGGAATACTGCCGTCCTGGGAGATATAGTGTGGTTTTCCTTGAGCTGCCCATGTGATGATCATCGCCAGTAATCCGCCTACGATCCTGTCAGCCACGTGCTTTCCGAGAACCATTGATGCGACATACCACACCAGATAACAGCGCCTATGAGGGGGACAAAGAAGTGATAATGCTCTTGAGCCATGGAGTGTCGTTGCAGAAGAAGTTAGAGTAAAGGCTCAAACTCCAAACTAAGCTGGAGTTGGCATGACCTCATCATGGACTGGAGTACCAGCCACTTGCGGTGTCACGTCAGCTTGAGATAAAAGGAGACACTTAGTATAAGTGATATGACTAGATGATGTTTCGGGGGTCATCAACATGACTCCTGAGACAAGGTTCACCGTTAGGGGTCCAACAAATAGTGAGGTATTGCTTAGGAACTGAGAAGGCATTTTAGCTACTCACGAATTGGCAGTGGCCTGACATAATCACAAGTTGAAGTTGGAATTCTAAACCTGTGGGAACAGAAGGTATGTCGCAAATCCAACGGTGTCTGTGCGCAGAGACTTGTGGTAGATGAATAGGGGAACGCTTAACACCAAGCTTGGACAGGACTGAGACTGGTAATCAATAATCACTTGGATATAAATCGAGCAAACACACCAGCTACGCGTCGCCCGCCATGTCGATCGTCGGCGCTTGCTAGCGTTACGGGCCAGTGGCAGCGAGTAAGTCTACAACCAACCCGATTTGGAGCTTGTATGGCCATCGAATCGAATACGACTCCAAATGACACGAGAAACAAGATCGGAACTGGTGACGGAAGAGGGAAGCTTGCGGGCGCCTCACGAAAGGCGCGAGGGTGAGCAAGGAGGAAAGATATGGATGCTGGGCCAGGCTCAGACAAGCAGCCTCGGGTTTGTCAGTTTGGAGGTCTAGATTAAGGAAAGGTAGAGAGCATGCAGATGTTTTAACGAGACGTTCTCGTCTCGAACTTAGCGGAACGGACAGATATTAAGTTTACATCAGATCTCAGTGCCTAACCACTCTGGGAGAAAAGCAGCCGAAGCGCTGTCACACTAGTCTCCGCGTGCTATCATTGCTTTCACAGTATTTCACATGGAAATATCACTCCTCGACGAGAGTCATCATGATGGACATGGACTGATGTAGCCACAGAATTTATCGAGGCTGCAGCTGTCAGTGGTTCGTCGAGCACTGTTCTATGCAGAATTCGCTAACATGGGAATTGTTCGCCAATATACCTCAATAGAGTACGTCAATGATATCCGCCACTGAGTTCTTACCTCAGTCATAATATCGGGCAAGAACGGCTCACAATCCTAGTACATGGTAAGCTTCAGCCTATCTCGGTAATCAATAAATGGCGTAAACCATTCGTGGCAGTGTGTGTGCAGGATAGTATATATACCCCTTGGCGGTCTGCTATACTCACAAGCTACTGTGTATACTACTGTTCATTGAACACCATATTCAACTCCTCACGTCCCTATCGGATAGGTCAGTATACCCGCTGAGCCGGATGCACAACCTCACCAGCCGCTCCGGCATAGCAGCAAAATATGGACTTGTCGCTACTATCAGTAAGCAGTCACGACCCTCGTGTTTGACACACTCCTAACTCTGCCCTCAGAGATTATGTACATTTGGTGCAGGAAGGTCAAACTAGGCGCCGTATTCTACATTCTGGCCCGATACACAACTTTGGTTGTCTTTACCTTGGAGTTATATGTATCTTTTTTCAACGGACCACTTCAGGTGTGTAGAGTTGATGATGTTTGGGCATTATATGCTCACTAACTTGAATATTTAGTACCGGATTACAGTATTTGAAAGAGGACAAGGGACTGATATCAAAGAAGGACCTGCAATACTTTCCTTCGCCTATCAGAAGGTCTGGTCCTCTTGTTTGCAATAGGCATAGACGGTGACACTGGAAATTGATCCATGAAAGAGAAGTAATGCTAATCGCGCATGTAGGCATTCTGCTGTCAAGAGCACACGCAATCTCAAGACGGAGTCGAATTATCCCTGTGGCCCTTAGTATTCTGCTTCTTGGAAATGCTATAATTATTGTGGTATGCCCCGTCAAAATCTTGATGAGTGAAAAATATTAATGACAATGTGACATAGTTTCTAGTCATCAATAACAGTTGCGCTCTTACCCGCTCACAGATGAAAATAATTAACCTGTAAGTGCTACTATAGCGTGACTCACAGATGTACCTTATCTCAGCGTTCAGGTGTAAGATAATACTCCATGATCTGCTTTATTTTGACATAATCACTGCCCCTGCTATCCCACATGCAGCCGATGATTGTCCAGATTTGTGCTTACCGTCACTTCGACTCTGACTGTGATAGACAAGGTATTGTTACCGGCAAGTTGTATCAGCATCGCTCAGTTTCTTAACCCCATTCTAGACAGTGAGAGTAAGTACCACGTGAATAATCATACCGCTACCTAATTTCAATTTTAAATAGGCCGGCCTTTTTGGAATCCTTGGTCCTCTTCAGAACAGGTTGATATTTTGCCAGTCGGCAAAGAAATACGTGATGGCTCTAACGACCCACCCACAGCTTGTCCGCAATTATCATCTGCCACTTTCACCTAACTCTTCAGAAGAAGAATCGTCACCCCAATGGCACCTCCAATATGCCATCTGATCGTATAACAACCTGGCGTGCGGCTGGCTGCACACTGGGCGCATGACGTTGTACTAGATGAGTTCGGTGATGTGCACTATAACCAGTCTCATGGCCTTGGAGCATTGCATGAAGACATGGAGGATATTAACACGGCCACCGACATTGGAATTAAGCTTCAAGAATATCCCTGGGCTACGGGAGACGAAGGACAGATCGCCTCAGGTGCGCGGTGACTGTCCCTGCAGACCTCCTTTAAGCAACGTTGCAGGATCTGGGAAGGGACAGGCTTGACGACCGCATCCGAAACCTAACGCTTTCTGCGTGTTGGGTACCTGGTTTCAGATGAACCGTCGTCAAGCTGGCCGTCAAGCTAAACGGCTCATGACCAATTGATTCTATTACTTGCACCGTGGTCGCTGTAGAGCATCAATTTATCTATGCACCCGATAGAGCGACGTTGGCACAGGGGACTGAATCAGTATAATCATTTCGCGACGTGTGTCTGATGACATACTACACCACCCTTGCCTCGTCAATAATATCTTCTGAGACCAGTAGGCTCTAGCTCGGTAAGCTACGCAAATCACCTTCAACCACGTTCAAGGCGCAAAGCAGTGAGTCATTCACAGCCAATATAAGAAGCAGGCACGACCATGATCGCGAAAGATGCGCCATAGTCAGCATGTTCGTCATCTGGTATGCTACTAGGATCAACAGCAGGGTTTCCGAGTGCGGAGGCATGATCGATGTTAGGCGGACCAACATAACGTGAGTCGAGCGTGCGGAGATATTCAGATTAAATTTCTGACAGAGGGATGATGGTGTTACTATAATGCGGGCGCACCAGGCAGATCCACCAGGCAGACGGCTTACCACCGGGTGGTGTCATCTCATGTACCGTGCGTCGGCGTAGGGTAGCTAAGTATAAGAAACTGCGGAAATCTTGGAGAAGGGGAAAGGAACGTCGACTTCCAGGTGTGGTGGAGATGAGGACTCCCTCGTTGTCATTTCGACGACTCGAGTTGGGGTGCGACCCTGCGGGTTGGATGGATAGCGTGGAGAGTAAGCATAAAAGCTTGGTGTAAGTATCGTATGACGGGATGTTCTCGATAAGATAAGCAGAAGAGTGAGCATAGGTCCTGGACTCGTCTAGCTGTCCAGAACTGGCACGACAACATTCACTATTATGTCACGCCATGACGCCGACGGCCGTCCTACTGGTGTAGAACCTCATCCTTGAAATGTATACGTTGTTGGGCAATACATCTATGATCATGGTAGTGGCGAGATTCCCTGTATATTTCGGAAGAAGCAACAGCTCACTTGCTGTGAGGTGAGGTGAACAGGAGGCCGGGGAGGAAAGATGGAATAGTCAGAAACTTACTGTAATGTTGTAAAGAGAACCTTCACTAAGGACAGAGAAATGACGTGGAAACGGGAATCATACAGAGTCGGAAATTCACAAGAAGTGAATTGAAAGTCGATGAGGACAGTGAGGCATAAGTTACGGTGGGGGAGCGAGTTCCACCTCAAGATACGAACTTCGTCAACACCTTGAAGACCCTCCCGGTTCAAGAGTAACAGCAAGCTAGTAGATCATTGGCTACCGTGTTAGCAAAGATATTTGAGCAGATTTGCAGGAGATGACTAGCGGTTTGGGAGCAGGAAATTGCCAGCGATGGAATCTACAGAGCTTGAGGCGTGAAAATAACGGTGATTGCTGGACAACTAGAACCCCCGACAGGTCTTCTGGTCATTGCCTCATGAGCTGCCAATGGATGGGTTGAAGTTCTTGCTCGTGGACGGAGAACAAAGATTTGAGTATAGACAAGCTGTTGCACAGGAATGACGCACACCGAAGAGATTGAGGCAAGAGGGAGAACGTAAACATCGAGTCGATGTCACAAAGCTCAATTGCATGGACGACCATTTGTAATCAGTAACATGGAGGGTTATAAAGAGCCAGTCAAGACATTCATGCGAAATAATCCAAGCGACGCACACTGGAGCGAAATGACGAGCCAAGATGGAAGGTATTGCGCAAACATCGTCCATAGTTTTACATCGACAAAATTTGTTTAGCACCTTGTTCAGTCGTCTTCTGCCTCATCATCTGATTCTGCCTTCTTGCTTTTCTTAGACGCAGGCTTCTTCGTCTTCTTAGAGCCGGCGATCTTCTTTGGGGCAGCTCGCTGTGGGAAGATGAGATAACTATTTGAAAGTACACACAGATGCACACCTTGCGTTTCTTGCCAGTCTCGGCACCGTCTGCAGTCTCATCTTCATCCTCAGTGACTTTATCCAATTCCTCTCCAAAGTCTTCACCGTCGGAGTCGCTGTCCTGCATGAATATTCAAAGCCAGCATTATATCATACCGAAATATTAACGGACCTTCTTCTTTTTCATCGCCTTCTTTTTTGCTGGGGCTTTCTTGGCAGGTGCTTTCTTCTTCTTGGGCTTTTCATCATCTTCGTCATCACCATCGTCGTCTTTCTTCTGCCTTTGTTAATACCAGTTTTGAAGGTGAGATGGAACTATTGGACTGACCTTCGCCTTCTTCTTCGGCGGCGCTCGCTTCTTTTTGGGTTTTGGTTCCTCTTCTTCTTCCTCGTCGCCACTACCTTTTTTAGCAGATTCGGGAATATCTTCGTCTGCGACCTTTTCGTCTTCCCACGCTTTGCGCACGCGTTCTTTATCAGCTGCTTTCAGCTCTTCAAAGCCATCCAATTCATCTGCGTTGTCGAATGACTTCTTGAAATTGGCAAGAATTTGGGATGTAACACAGCCCCAATGACGCCATACACTGATTGCGACAATATTTAAAAGATTAAACAGCAGTAGATTTAACGCAATCCAAAGAAACGTACAAGGTTGTATTGCCTTTGAAATCTACCTGGGAGCCTAGTCTGAGGGCACCCTTGGGAATCTGCGTCCCTATAACAACCGATCGATGAGCCGGTCACGATGACCATGTAATCATTACGCACCATTGCAAGGCTTACGGCGTTATCATGGCATGTACAAATTAGCCTGGAATCTATGACCGAAGAGAAGAAATAGACATATCTTTACATTTGGCACGACTACAATCCACAAACAAAAGAGTGAGATAGCAGTTCCTGTAATCCACGCTATACGCACCCTGACGAGGCGTACTCAAGTCGGTACCCTCCAGGCTTTTTAGTATCATCATCTGACATATCTATGTGGATGCCACCGAAAACGACGCGATCCGGCGCGATGAGGGGGTTCACTGAAGGATCAAACTTGTCGAGGGTGATGGGAGAGGAGAAGCAGGATGGATTGTTTGTACCGCGTTGCCCAACAATGCCATCTGTCGGAATCTGAATTTGGTACTACGATGTCCGCTGGTAGGGACACAAGCAAGACTGATCAACATCAAATGTCTATTAGAAGGACGGGAATGGTCCCTATGAATAATTGTAGACAAAGAAGCGTATTCAGAACATAGAAAGCGACGCAACGAAAGCAATGTCAGTACAAAAGCGAGCAAGGGTGATGTACGACAGGAATTAACATATCGAAAACTTCGAGAAATGCAGGTACAGATAAAGAATGCCCCATGATCTACTGCCCTCGCAGCTCTCACGAAGGTTGTGTACGGTTTCGCACACGCTTGGATGATGCCATTGTAAACAACATAGTACCGGCGATGACATCAGGAGGGAAAGTGAGCAGGTATGGGATTATTGTCACCGAGTGCATGCTGCACGGAATGGCATTGCGAAAGAATGGTTCCTTGGGAAGGTTCTGATGAACGGCAAGGAAGCACATCCATGAAGAAGCTGTCACATCAAGAACATGTTAAGTAAAGAAGACTATAGGTCGTCGAACTTAAAAACCTCACCCGGGAAATGACTCATCAGGGTATATGCTGGAGCCTTCAAGAAATTCAGCATCGTGCCAATGGACATCTTGTCCGGTGGATACAAGTGCTTCGGTTATCGGTAAGGAATGATCGGGATCTTCCACAGGAGTGTGCGAGTCAAGTGGAACATTGGAGATGGCAGACGGAGGTTGTAGATGGGCAGTATCCTTCTGAAAGTCATCAGGGGGGAAACGATATCCGGCTAGTGCTGAGAGCGGATCCATATACAGAGAAAGAGAAGTATCGTTTGAGAAGCAAGGTGCGCGTGCACGCCTTAGGGCTTTGTGATGTCAATTGGTAAATATAGAAGAAGAATCCTTCTGGAGACATACCTGAGAATTTGCAGGAGGAAGCATCGCTTTCGGGAGAGGTGTCGAAGGGCGAAGGCGTGAGAGGCTCGATGGGAGACTCATATTGTTCACCAGGAAGAGAAAGACGCGAGTGAGTCGAAAAGGCGACATTCATGTCCGCAGGAATGTCCTCGCAAAAAGCTGCGCCATAAGAGATATCTTGGAATTCAGGACTAGAATCCTGCAGACTTCCGCCCTCCAAGCTAAGTGTGCTTCCTGGGACATGACCATTTCTCCTCATGCGGATTCGTGTGGACAGTTTGAGGGGCTGGGGTTTGACTGCACTGGATCCTGAGTGAGAGGGTCGTTGTAGTGATATGTGAGGTGATGTAGATTGTGTATCAGTAGTGGAGACACCATAGACGCAGTTGATCCCACGGGAAAGACATCGGGCACATGAAGGTCGAGCACCTGTACACTACGATACACAGTCAATACCATATGACGACGGAAGAGGGATTGCGCCAAGCCTTGAAATCTGAGAATGCACGAGCCGTTCTTACCTTAGCTTTCCTTCCTCTACACTTTTCGCACGCCTGACTTGTCCTCTGTC
>QFFB01000867.1:0-11730 GCA_003316465.1 Ramaria cf. rubripermanens
CCTCTGTCAGCCTGTGTGACAGTGTGACTTCCACGGTGCACGAGGGTTGCCCTTACACAAGGTCCATAGGATTTGGGCCTGATCATCATGGAACTCGCTCATGCAGAGCCCCAGACACAGGGTGCATGAGTTGAAGAATGTATGACCATTTACTCAACCACCATTGTACTCAGAGGGCTTTGCCGGTTTTTCCAGATGGGTTGGGGCTGTGTGGGTTGCTCCTGTATCCCCACCAGGTACAGCTTCCATAAGACCCTCTGTCATGGTCATCAGGGACTCCAATCTTCTCTCTAGATTTTGCTTTTCCTGCCTCTCTCTCACCAACTCTTGTTATATTGCTCCTAGATGTTCTGTAAACTCTTCAAGTGATGGCAAGGACATGGTGGGCAATGCAGGGAGTAGGGTAGGAGAAGGGGTTGTGACAGTTGCTTCTTTCAAAGCTAATTCAGTTCAAAGTCAGGTGACTTTGCAACCAGTTCTCTAGAGGGGGATTTTTCTTCTGTGAGGGCAACCTAAGCAGATGCTCTACACTCAAGTGGTGCACTGGTGAAGGGGGAATCCTAAGTCATATACAACTACATACAATGCAAGGGCATACCTGGAAAAGGGGGAATCCTAAGAGAAAACTCTAAGGATAGCCTTCATCCACTAGCTAATAGCTATATACTTCAGGCATCATAACTCTGTACCTCCAAAGCCCAAATTGCATAAGCAACAGGGGTGCTGAACTATAGACAGGGCCAGGGAGGTGTTCAGAAGCCACCAAGGGATAGATCTGCACAGCTCTGGAACAAGAGGCCCATTGCCAAGGTGGCACTGGGTGGGGTGGACTTTGGAAGGGCTGTGTACACTTTGCATGCACTTTGCAAGGCTTCACAGGGCATGGGAATGTTTGCATGGAGTGGAACCTAGGGTGCTGTTGTGATAAAAATATTGTAAAAAACATTGTGATGTTATTTTTATCCTTTTCTTCCTTTTCTCTTGGCCATAAAAAGCTGGGAATAATATTTAAAAAGAATCTTATCTATTATATTTAAGGAAAAAATCACAAGACAACATCCTCTGTTGTCTCGGCCCACTCACATGAGTTGTAGACGTGCTATGACATCACAAGTACAGACAGATGGGTAACACACGTGATTACCCCACACACACGTCACCAATAATCAATTGGCCCGGTTACATGGTAAGCAGGCACCTGAACTGCTGGGATAATAAAAATAGAATGGAGAGGAATGTTGCAATTATAGAAAATCATACGAGGGTAATAATGACACAGGATTTAAATCAAGGAACACATCAAACATCTCCAATGAATCGGATTGCATATGGAATAGGAGAAGAAGGAGCAGCTTTTACATTATTATGTCAAAGAAACAAACATTTTTCTTGATTATCTTTTTTTACTTGCCATAGAAAATTATACTTCCAATCCCCCCATTCACTATTTTCTTCCCCCTGACGACTGATTATTTTCCAGATTTTTTCTACTATCCTAAACAAAAATCTGGCACTATTTGCTCCACAGATAGTACTATCTTTTCATCCCCTTAGTTACTAAATTTCCAAACCTCCATCTCTATTGTTAGCATTCCCAAAATCATCCATACATCTTCTCATATAAGTATCATGATATTCCTGTATGTTATTCTTCAGCCAGAATTATATCCCTCTTGATACACTTAGAAAAGCTCAGGGCATTCAGACTTGCCTTTCGAAATTCCCTACCATTTTCTCTAATAATTTCTACAACCTACAAGCCAGCTACACTAGATTATCTGTTTACTTCCTCAATTCATCATCGCACACTGAATCTTTTTCTTTTGTTTGGCCAACAATCCATCTTGATGCTGAAGGAACCCCTGAGCCAAATCTTCAGAACATCATCAAACACCATCTCCAATCTCCACATTATGTATGTCACCTTTGATTAATTGACACATGTGCCACATCTAGCACCACATTTATGAAGGGATTAAAAAAACCCTTGAGCTATTTTCTTTTTATCAAAAATATAGAAATATATAGATATTGAAAGGTGCAAGGACTTTTCAAGGACTTAACAAGACTTTGCAGGGCATGGGAATGTTTGCATGGAGTGGAATGTAGGGTTTGAAGGTTTCACAAGGAGTTTGAAAGGATTTTGCAAGCTGCACAGAGGTTCCCCTTACACTTCTATCTTTAGTTGCATACTATTTCTGTAGTTGCTCATACCTGGTTCACTCTCACAGAAGATCAAAGTCCTCCCTATCTATCTTCTTCTTCATGCAGTCTCCCTGCATATTCTTGAACAATGGCCAATCAAATCTCAGGAGAATACTAGGACTCATTAGGACCACAAAGTGCAATCCTCTGCATGATGTTTGAAAATCAAACAGCGCAGCTTCAACAACTCTAGTAGCAAAACCAGCACATGCAGGCCAACTTCATGAACACAGCCTCAGTGGTGGCAGTGTCTGCAGCACAGAACCTCACTATGCCACCACCATCTCAGACAATGCCATCTTCTTGAATTGTCAAGGCAGCAGAGCCTGAGAGGTTCAATGGAGATTGTACTAAAACTGAAGAGTTCATTAGGTTGGTCAAGCTTGCTATTTCTGTACATCCGGATGTGTTCCCAGATGAGAGAACAAAGATACTTTACATCCTCTCCTTCATGTCAGGAGGCTCAGCAGAAGTATGGTCCAATAATCTCACTAATGCGATGATCCAGGGAACCTTACCTATGAAAAAGCTTGAGAATTTCATCAACAATCTTGAAGAAATGTTCAGGGACCCAGATTGTATGAGGACCATGCGCAGTAAGCTGCATGATCTCAAAATGATAGGGGGCATGTCAGCCAATGAGTACACAGCCCTGTTCAACATGTTTGCAGGATGTACCAGTTTCAATGCAGAGGCACTCGAAGATGCCTACACCTGAGGCCTACTGAATGCAATCCTTAACAAAATCCATATGCAACCAACACTGCCAAAGGAGCTTGTTGCATTGAAAGAAGCCACACATCAGATAGAATGGAATCATCAACATCTACCAGAGATCAAGAAGGGACAAGCACCATGCATACCCCTTTGAAATGTGATACCACAAACTCCAGCCCCAGTTAACACAATCACACCTCCTGTTGTACCTACAGCCCTCCCCTCCAAACCACCCACCTCATATGCCCTGATGGACATTGATGCAAATCAACGCCACCCTGAGACAAGAACATACTACAACTGTGGTAGACTAGGCCACTATCAAGATCAGATTTCAGAGCAAAGATATAACATCAGTGTGACTCCGACATGGGCCTACAGTCATAGTGAATAACCCATGAGTAGTACGCAATGAATCACACACATCCTCAAGGAAAGATCACCCCAGTTCAGGTGTTCCTTTTGCTGATCCAAACACTCCTGCAAAGTGTTGCACATAGCAGTCTTGGCGAGGCTCCTAAAGGGGTGTAGTGAATAAGATCAAAGGTTCAAGCTCACCAATAGACACAACAACCAATGAGGTAGTGGAACATTGTACTAAGGTTTTTTTCTACTAGTGAGGAGTCAAATAACAAGGTAGACATATGATAATTGAACTAGGGAATTATACAGGTGGAATTGAAGTACTTATAGTAAAAAGTGAATGCAGGGGGGGACAGATCGAGAGGGGCTAGAACACTGTGGAGTTGTAGTATGGATTATGACATGGAGTAAGGGTTGAACAATGCCTTCATGGGGAAAGACAGCTGATGGAATCTATTCATGAAACCCGTTGGCTAGACCAGACTTCTATTCTCACTCAGTGGCCCTGCACGCTGCAGGGTGGATGCAAAATGATGAGGGCAAAGTATCTGTGTAGACAACCTAAGCAGACACTCTACACTCCAGTGGGGGATTGGCAAAGGGGAAATCCTAAGTCATATACAACTAGATACAACACAACAGCATACCTGGTGAAGGGGAAATCCTAAGAGAAAACTCTGAGGATCCCTTCGCCCCCTAGCTAACAACTATATACTTCAGACATCATAACTCCACAAATCTGAAGCCCAAGTCACGTAAGCCACAGGGGTGCCAAAATACAGATAGGGCCAAAGTAGGTGTTTGGGACCTGCTGGGAGAATGCCCTGTGACACTCTGGGGGCAAGAGGCCTGTTGCTGAAGTGATGACTGGTGGGCTTGACCTTGGCTGGGGTGTGTATGCCTTGCATGCACTTTGCAGAACTTCGGCAAGGCATGGGAATGTTAGAATGGAGTGGAACATAGGGTGCAAGGACTTTGCAAGGACTTTGCAGGACTTTGCAAGGCGTGGGAATGTTCGCATGGAGTGGAATGTAAGGTGTGAAGGCTTTGCAAGGATTTCACAAGGATTTTGCAAGCTTCACAGAGGTTCTCCTTACAGTATCATTGTAAGGGCAACTCTAAAATCTGTGGAGAATGTATCACACAGCTAGCAGAGGGGAAATCCAAAGTTATAATCATTACTAAACACAATATAAGGAGAGTCCTACCTAGCAGAGGGGAAATCCGAAGAGAAAAGGCTAAGGATCCCCAGCTACTAGTATATGATTATATACTACATACTACTGCAGAGATGTCATGCACAGACCAATTTCTGTGAAGCTTTGCTCCGTGGAGTAAGGAGATTCAGGCGTGGGAAAGCAAAAAGTGCGGATCTTTGACAGTAGTCAATGGTCTGCTTTGAGGGTTAAAAATAGTGCATAGAAGAGCAGATTTTAGACAGCAATCAATGGTCTGCTTTAGGGCATTTCCAGAGGGAGGAGGATGGTGGGCCAGCAATGGAATGTGGTGGGTCCATGCACATACTCTGAGGAAATACTGCGGACAATTGGTCTGAAGCCACAGATCGCTAAATGGGGTTATGGCGGATCATGGGTCCAGGACCATGGATCATCAAACAGGGTTCCCCTGACAATTGTGACATGATAGTGAATATAATGTTTGGCAACCAGCAAATAGGAGTGGGAGAGACTGCAGAAACCTTGCCGTTATTAGCATGCTGGATGGACACTGGGGAGATCAATGTGATTTGCTGGGCTTTGGATGTGGAAAACAGCAGTCATGACAGCCACATCTCCCCAAACTGTCTGGAACCTCATAAAGAACATGTACATGTGTGTCAGGGAACATCCCACTTTCTGCTTCCAAAGTTCCACACTACACTCTGCTTCCGCAGTTCCGAACTCCACTCTATCTCCACAGTTCCGAACTCCACTCTATCTCCACAGTTCCGAACTCTGCTCCGCCTCTGCTTCTGGAACTGCCTTGGAAGTAAAATGACTCGAGTATGAGCATCCAGGGTCAGCTAGGGATCTGTGGAGTGCAGGGTTAGTAGGTACCGAGCAATGGCCCTGAGTGTAGTTGGGTGTAGTATAATATGGGATTGCTGGCAGTGGGGACCTTAGACATGTCTCTTTGGTTTTCCCCTCTGTCAGGTGAGATCTCCCTTCATTGCATGTCTCATTCATTTATGTATACTTTGGTTTTCCCCTCTGTCAGCCTGTGTGATTGTGTGATCTCCACAGTGTTCAAGGGTTGCCCTTAGAGTGCAGGTCTCACCAAAGATACAGTGAGGGATATGGTGGTAGAATCAGTTATGGCAGCACTGAGTGTGCATGGTGTTGGAGATAAAAGTGATAAACAGACTCCTGTTAAGGAAGGGAACTTGGATTTTTGAAGGAGTCAATGGTGGAGGACATGCCCCATTTGACAGACCAAATTTCAGTCTTGGAAACTTGTATAGTAAAACCTGTGACTCATATACGGCCTATCCCCCTCCATTCAAGTAACCAAGCTAAAATTAACCCTGTCATGTCTCCAAATTCCCAAATACCTTTTCAAATCCAAAAGGATCTGGATCACAAAGTCTATGTGCACTCCACTGATATGCATAGATGCACCAGAGTGCCCCTGAAGGTCCAAACTACAGACACAGGACATCTATTAGCAGTTGACACCCTATTAGATAGTGGGGCAACAGGGGGATTTATTGATACTGAGTTTGTAAAGATAGAAAAACTTAAGACTCAGCCCCTCCCATGTGCCATACCAATTTACAATATTGATGGCACTCCAAATGAAGCAGGCTCAATTAAGGAAGAAGTTGATTTAATATGCACCTTTAGGGATCATACAGAGCATGCTACCTTTGCAGTGACAAATATAGGCCATATTAGCATGATCCTTGGACATACCTGGCTTGTATAGCATAATCCAGGGATAAATTGGCATACTGGCGAAATCAACACAACTTGATGCCTAGACTCTTGTGGTCGACTTAAGAGTGATAAAGACCCAATACACTCAGAATGGCAGAAGGAGAAGACTGAGCAAAAGATCAACTCATCTGCACAGTCAAACCAGCCCCCCGACCTAATAGAGTTGGATTATTAAGTATTTGCAGTATGGACAGGGAATATATGGAGACAATCAGTGCAACCTCTACTACCTCACAGCAGCTGGCCCAACAAGCAACCAAATTCACTCCAATTAAATCCTTTAAGATCTTATTCCAAAGCCTTATCAGGAGTTCTGTGAGGGCAACCTAGGCAGACACTCTACACTCAAGTGGCACACTGGTAAAGGGGGAATCCTAAGTCATATACAACTACATACAATGCAAGGGCATACCTGGAAAAGGGGGAATCCTAAGAGAAAACTCTAAGGATCGCCTTTGCCCACTAGCTAACAGCTATATACCTCGGGCATCACAACCCTGTACCTTCGAAGCCTGAATAACATAAGCAACAGGGGTGCTGGACTACAGACAGGGCCAAGGAGGTGTTCGGAAGCTGCCAGGGGACCGATCTGCACAGCTCTGGAATAAGAGGCCCAATGCCAAAGTGGCACTGGGTGGGGTAGACTTCAGAAGGGACTGTGTACGCTTCGCACGCACTTCGCAGGACTTCGCAAGGGTTCCCCTCACATCCACTTTGGAAAAGCTGCAAATACTTTGCACATGCTTCGAAGGACTTCGCAGGGCATGGGAATGTTCTCATGGAGTGGAATGTAAGGTGTGAAGGCTTCGCAAGGAGTTTGCAAGGATTTCGCAAGCTTCGCAGAGGTTCCCCTTACAAGTTCAAGGACACCTTTTTAAAGAAGTCTTTTGATCAACTCCCCCTGCACTAGCCTTGGGATCATGCCATTGAATTAGTACAAGGTGCCTAACCCTTTACTACAAAGATCTATCCAGTGGCAGCCAGTGAACAGAAAGAACTTGATGCATTCCTTGAAGAGAACCTGAAGAGTCAATGTATATGTCCATCCAAGTCACCTATGGCATCCCCAGTCTTCTTTATAAAGAAGAAGGATGGGAGCCTTAGACTTGTCCAGGAATATAGGAAACTCAATGATATCACAATAAAAAATGCCTATCCATTACCACTGATACCTGATATCATGAACAAAATTGCTATAGAAAAGGCAAAGTACTTCACTAAGCTAGATATGTGATGGGGATACAACAATGTACACATAAAAGAAGGTGATGAATGGAAAGCTGCCTTTCACACAAACAGAGGCCTGTATGAACCCTGGTTATGTTTTTTGGCCTTACCAATAGCCCAGCAACCTTTCAAACACTGACACATCTCACCCATAAAGGTGCTCCATGGGTCTTCTCTGAAGAATGCCAAGAATCATTCAATGCATTCAAGAAGGCTTTCACCACTGCTCCGATCCTTCAGCATTGGATACCCGAAGCTCCTCTCATCCTCAAAACCAATGCCTCTGACTACGCTCTCGCTGCCATCCTCTTAATAATGTCTCCAAATGACAATGAAATACATCTGATTGTGTTCCACTCTCAGACCTTTTCCTCTGCAGAACGGAACTATGATGTCCATGATAAGGAATTAATAGCAATCTTTGAAGTGTTTAAAGTCTGGCGACACTACCTCAAAGGATCTCCAAATCTGATTGTTATTACTAATCACAAGAACCTGGAATACTTTTCTATGACAAAGTTCCTCACACAACAACAAGTCTGATGGTCCGAATACCTGTCTCAATTAAACATGGTTGTATGCTTTTGCCCCAGACATCTTGGAACCAAGCCCAACACTTTAACTAGACAATGGGACCTCTACCTTAAAGAGGGGAAAGCAATTATGCAGCCATCAATCCACACAACCTCTGGCTGGTATTCACCTCCAAATAACTTATATCATCACTCCAAGCTACATCACTCTGCGCCCCTGTACTCTGCACAGCCATCACCATAGACATCAACCAACTCCACTCCGATATCCAAACCTCTGTCAATTCTGATCTGACCTTAGCAGACCACCTAAGCAACTCAATAGGACAATGGACCCTCAGCCCCAAAGGACATCTCCTACTAGACAACTGGATCTATGTACCGGACAGCAATAACCTCTGACTACAAGTACTATAGTACAAGCATGATCATCTGATCTCTGGACACTTCAGACAAAACCAAACTTTGGAGCTGGTCCAATGAGACTACATCTGGCTTGAACTCCAAACTTCCATTAAGTCCTATGTTAAGTCCTGCATCACATGTATGCACTCAAAGTCACAGAGACATTGTCCGTATGGCTTGTTAAAGCAACTCCCCATTCTGGAATGACCTTGGAATTCTATCTCCATGGATTTCATCAAGAAACTTCCTCCTTCCTCCAGATATGACACCATCCTTGTTATTGTTGACTGACTCTCCAAGCAGTCAATCTTCATTCTGACCTTCAATACGATCACTGCTCCAATTCTAGCTAAGCTATTTGTCCTCCATGTCTTCTCCAAGCATGGGGTTCCCTCGCATGTGACCTCCGACTGAGGCTTGGAGTTCATGTCCTCCTTCTTCTGACCACTCAGAAAGGCTCTTGACATGAAGCTCCACTTCACATCAGGATACCACCCCAAAGGTGATGGACAGACTGAACATATGAGTCAATCCCTTAAACAGTACCTCTGAATCTACTTCAACTACCAACAATACAACTGGTCCGATCTCCTTCCAATCACAGAATTCGCATACAATGACTCTCCGAATGCCACCACTGGCATGTCACCTTTCTTCACCAACAAAGGTTACCACCCAGATATCTCCATGCACCTGGAGCAAGACCTCACTTCCACCAAGGCAAGAGGCTTTGCTGTGGACCTTGATGAGCTACACCAACACCTTCAAACAACCATCTCTGAAGCACAGAAACAGTACTCCACCTCTGCAGACTGACGCCAAACTCCACCTCCAAACTTCCAAGTAGGTGATAAGGTCTTTGTTCAGTCTGACCACATCCAAACTATGAGGCCATCAAAGAAGCTTTCATAAAAGTTCTTAGGTCCCTTTGAGATCATAGCTCAAGTTGGATCTGTGCCCTTTACACTCCGGCTTCCAGACAGCATGCAATTCATCCATCCTGTGTTCCATGTCTTAATGCTCAAAGCCACAACTCCAAATGAGTTTCCAAATCAATCTCCAACACCAGACCCTCCAATATCATTGATGGAGAACCTAAGTATGAGATCTCCAAAATATTGGACTCTAGGATAGACAAACAACACAAGTGCAAGTTGCTGTACTTGGTCAAATGGGCTGGGTACCTCCTGGCTTCCAGCCTCCGAGCTCGGACATGCCTCGGAAGTCACTTTGGACTTCTACCAAGCTTATCCTTTCAAGCCTGGACCTTTACCGCTTGCTGACTCTTAAGACTCACATAGTTCCAAGAAATCAAAGTCATTATTAAGTCTATCTACTATATGGTTTCTTCCTCCCTATCCAAAATTTCCATATTAACTGACCCCTCCACATCATCTGACCCTCCAGACTCCAACCCCATTACATTCCAGACCATGTCATCCTCTAACTCCCTCAACTCCTCCTTCCAATCCTCCAACTCCAACTCCAACTCCACATCCACGTCTGAGTCCAAGTCCTTCCACATGAGGTCCATTATGGCCCCATAGATACCCTCCAGCCTCTGCCCGTTCTTCTCCTCCACTTTCCAGAGGCCCCAGACCTCACAAGTGATTTGAGTAAGGGACTTTAAAAGTCCCCTCTCAAACCCTGACATCTTCAGAGTGTCCTTTGACTTCTCCAGTATAGGGACAACAACCTCAACTCTTGACTTTTTGGACGGCTGTCCCCCCACATCCACCTCCGACCATCCATGTTTCCATGGAGTTGTGGGCTCCACTCCAACAACACATTGGACCTTCCGGTCCCAACATGCATGGCATGATGTCCCTAAAAGGAAGTCAGAGAATGTACAAGACAGGCACTATCACTTACCTTTACCCCCATTCTCCCACTCACACTCCACTGCCTTCCCCTTATCCGGAACTGACACACAGACCTCTGAGCCTCCAATTTTTGGGGCATTAAGGCCACCTTCCACGACCCTCGCAGGGCCCTCCGTCTCCTCAGCCCTCCAATGCTCCTCCTCCCACATTGCTTGCCTCCCCCTCTTGTCCTCCACTCACTTCTTCCAAAATGCCTCATTGAAGGCCAACTGCCTTTTTTTCTCCTCCACCTCGAGCCTTTTCTTTTCCTCCATAGCTGCCTGCTCCACCACTTCCCTCTGAGCCTTCTCTTCCTCAGTCTTCTTCCAGAACTCTTCAGCCCTCCACTCTTTCTTTGCCTCCTCAGCCTTATGACATTCCTCCTCCACCCTCCTTGCCTCCTCTTTAGCCTGCACTCATTCCAGCTCCTTCCAGAGCTCTGCCACCCTACAGGCAAGGTCAGACAGTGGTGTGGGGGTGTTGGACATGGGGTTAGGGTTAGCTGGTATGATGTTGTTTGGCTTGAGAGAACTTTTTGCTAAGTTCTTCTGGGCCCCCTCAATTCTTATACTGATTTCCAAATCTCTGATTTTATATTCCCACAATTATCTCTGTGGGCCTCATGGGCTCAGCCCTTAAAGGGGGGATACTGTTAGATCCCTGAGATCTAATACCAAGACTCTGAACCCTGAAGTTACTATTATATTCTGTTTTAGTTCTTGTTGTTTGCCCCTTTAAGTATAATCCTCATTCATGACCCAAAGTAGAATACTTGTACCTTGCTCAATCTGAACCTCCAACCCTATTCCAAACTCCAATTATTATTTGACTCTTATATCTTTCTTGTTCTACATTTATGTCTTTCTTGTTACACATTCTTAGGGTACAATTGGGATATGAGGTATTAATAATCCTCCAATCTTGTATCCATTCTTTAGTTCAAATATTGACTTATTTCCCCATTACCAACCTCCAGTCTTCTTGCATCACTATCTCCGTAGTTAGATACTATTAGTGATACCTCCAAGTCCAAACCTCTGGACAACCTCTGACACTCTGATCCCTGAAATTAGGGACCGAACATGTTACAGACATGTAAAACTGTAAGACTGAGAGGACGGAAGATGGATTGGAAGGGACTTTGGCTTCAGCTTATATGCTGTGCCTCTCGAACAATCACAGGTCCCAAAACTTTGGAACAGAGGGGTCAAGCAAGGTAACACAGTTCCATGGTATGTGTGGAAGTGCGGAAGTGTGGAAGTAATAGCAGAAGTGTACTAAGAACACTATGGAAGGTTAACATGGAAAATGTGGTCAATATTCAAACTGAGGTTACTTAGTACAAATACAGGAGCTTTGTTAAGTTCACGGACGTTACCCGGAACTTCGGAGGTCGGAGACTCGGAGGTCGGACTTCGAAGGTATGCGAGGGGGTAGGGACTTGGCTTCAACTTATAGGTTGCGCCACCCACTATCGTTTGA
>QFFB01000870.1:0-25551 GCA_003316465.1 Ramaria cf. rubripermanens
TTTTTAAAGGCTCCTCGGAGTTTGAAGCTTTTTTAGATGCGTTTCGTTCGATTTTCCTTCAGCGCGCCTAAGCCAAGCAAGTTCCTTGGTACCCTCAGTGATGGCTATGTACTTGGCCTCCGTTGTTGACAGTGAGACAGTACACTGTTTCTTTGAGCTCCAAGCAATAGAACCTCCCCCTAGTATTGCCACGTATCCACCAATGGACCTGGCGTCGGCGTGATTTGCATAATCAGTGTCTGTGAATAACTGAAGGTCTGTCCCTGTCTCCTTCTTAAAGAGGATTCTGCCATCATGCACCCCCTTAAGGTAACAGAGTACATGTTTGATAGCAGTCCAGTGTTCTGGTCCATAGGAATTCATGAATTGGCTGAGGTGCTGCACTGCAAAGGCAATGTTGGGTCATGTGCCAAGGGCTGTGTACATGAGAGACCCAACTGCTTGGGCATATGGTACATCAATCGAGGGTTCCTCAGATTTGAGTGGGACATCGAGCTTTGTAGAGGTACTGAATGCGGTTGAGACTGGGAAAGTGTCCTGCATATGGAAGTGTGCAAGCATGATGTCAATGTATGGTCCTTGTGAAATCTTCAGAGTTCATTCCCCCCTGTTCCTTTCCACCCTTATCCCCAGGATCTTGTTCATCTCTCCTAAGTCTGTCATCACAAACTTCCCATTGAGCTCCCCCTTAACCCTGACCATCCTGGTAGCTGTGTCTGTAAAGAGGCTCAAGTCATCAATGTAAATGGCTATGACTTCCATGCCAGATGAGGACTTCCTGATATAGATACATTCATCAGCTGAACTTTGAGCATAATCAAGATCAAGTAGCTCATATCAGACCCATTGATGCCAAGCATGTCCCACCTGTTTGAGTCCATAGAGTGCATGATATAACTTCAGAACTCATCCTGATCTGTCATCAAAGCCCTCTGGTTGCCTCATGTAAATCTCTTCCTCCAGTTCCAAGTTGAGGTAAGCGCCCTTCATGTCCATCATCTCAATTTCCCAGTCCTGGGCATTTTCAATAGCCAGAAGAAGTCATAATGAGTCGAACTTGACAACAGGTGATGTAATTTCATAATAATCCATTCCTGGTCTTTGCGTAAACCCCTGTGCTACCATGCATGCCTTTCCTTTCTCAAACTCCCCATCCAGCTTGGTCTTCACGGCAAATACCCAGTGGCAGCTAATAGCATTGCGATCTGGTGGTAGCCATGTTAATTCCCATGTACCGATTTCCTGGTGCTGCTCCATTTCTGTCTCCATTGCTTTCTCCCAAATTGGTGCATCAGATCTAGAGATAGCCTCAGAGTAACTGTTTGGCTCGGTAATAATTTCATTGCTGACTAATGCACGATCTGGATCATTGAGTTTTTGGTAATCTGGTCTGTTGGTGATTCAGTTACTCCTTCGGATACTGGTGGCTGGTACCTGGGTCTTGACTGATGGTGTAGCTGATGTGGTTGCTGTGGATTTGTGTGGGGTTGTTACTTCTGCCACCACTTCTGCCCCCGCATCTGCACTTGCTTCCACCGCACTTGCTTCTGCATCCCCTGGCTGCTGCTCACATGCCCCTGTCTCCCCCTTGAGCACAGCCATTGCTTCTTCCTCACCGGGGATAACATAGAGTTTAGTGTCTGTATCATCAAATGTGATATTCCGAGAATTTTGAACATGCCTGGAGTGGGTCTTGTAATATTTCCAGGCTTTGGCATGTTCAGCAACACCAACAAAAAGGTGTTCTTCTGCTTTAGGATCAAGCTTGGCATGGCACTAGTCTGGTACCAACACCCAGCAATGCATCCCAAATTCTGAGCCTGGATACATTGGGTTTCCATCCAAAAAAGGCTTGGTATGATGTAACCTGGGTACCAAGTGCCTGGGTTAGTGATCTATTTTTGATATAGCATGCATAGGCCACTGCCTCGGGCCATAGGACTTTTGGTAAGTTCTTGGTGAAAAGCATGGCCTGTGCATGTTCTAATAACATCCTATTGAGCTGCTCCGCAATGCCATTCTGGGCAGGTGAGTAAAGTGCCATTTTTTCCAGGATGATCTCCTGCTTGGCATAATAGTCCTTGAATGGCCTATTGGTGTATTCGCCACCATTATCAGATCGGAACCTCTTGATCTTGTGTCCTGTCTGCATCTCAAGCATCCCTCTAAACACCTCAAAGTTCTTTAACGCTTCATCCTTTGTACTCCCAAAATAGACCATCAAGTATCTGGTCTTAGCATCTGTGAATGAGTAAAAATAGTGTTCATGAGCCGGCCCTTCAACCTGGGCTGGTCCCCATACATCGGATACAACCAAATCACCAGGTTCCTTGGTAATTTCTTCAGCATGTTTGGGAAATAGGTCAACATGGTGTTTTCCTTGAATATAGGCAGTGCATTGAGTCGGTGCCTGCAACTCATCAATGAGTAACCCATTGATTATTACCCTTTATGGTTTTGATAGTCCAGAGATTAACATGTCCAAGGATGCAATGCCACTTATCCATGGTGCGTACTCCTGCCACAGCCACAAACTCCTTCACATCCCTGCTTGCCATTCCTCTACACCTTATCTGTTACATCTGCCCAACCTTCTTTCCTTCTCCAAATATAACACCAGACTTGGCTTTGAACTGGACACCAACTGATGTAAATGTAGGTGAATGTCCAATGTCTGTGAGGCGCCCTATAATAATAAGGTTGTTGGGTGCATCAGGTGCATGTTTCATGTCATTTAATTTTACCATAAACATAGTGGTGTCGACTTTGAATTGAATCAGGACTGTGCCTTGTCCATGTGTCTTTAGTGTGATGCCAGGAGTGATCCCATCAATCTCGGATGGGTCTTCCTTGTAAGTTGAGAAGTCGTGTCAGTTGCAGGCTATGTGTGTGCTCGCTGCTGAGTCTGCAAGCCAGTCTGAGGTTAACAATGAGATCAGTACTTTGTCATTGTCAGCCATAAATGCAAATTCAGTTTCATCGGACTGCTTAGCCGTGTCGTTATCCTTCAACTTGTACCACCTAGGTGCTTGGCCTTCCTTGCCGCCACCCTTAGCCCAGCAGTCCTTCATGTAATGCCCTTTCTTCCCGCAGTTCTGGCATTTCCCTCTCGTGGCACCCGAGTCATCACGTGACTGTGTTCTGAGTGCTGTCTGACAGGCCATTCCTGCCTGTCAGGCCCGATCCTCATCCAGGATCCTCGCTATCAGGACATCCGATGAGATTGCAACTCCGCCAGCATTGACCGCGATAATGAATGAGGACCAAGAATCTGGTAGTGAGGTGAGTAATGTGTTTGAAAGATCTGTATCTGTGATTAATTGCCCACAGGCGTTCAGTTCTTGTTGGAGGCCGCAGAGCTTGTGAATGTGCTCCTCCATGTTGGCTCCATCTTTGGCAAGGGTGCAGAAGAAGTCATGGCAGAGGTTCACAATCCCAACTGCTCCTTTGGACTCAAATATGCCCTGTAGTCTCGCCCAGATAGCATTGCTCGTCATAAATTGATCAACATAAACCAGATGCTCATCAGAAATACACAAGCAGAGTTCTTTCCTCACCTTCTTGTCCTTCTTCTTCCAATTGGTGATTGCCTGTCTCTCTGCTGCTGTCACATTACTTTGGTCTGCTGGCTCAGGTTCTGTCTCAGTGCTGACAGTGATGTCCCAGAGATCTTGGTCATCAAGGATTCATTCAAGGCGGCGGCGCCAAGCAGCATAGTTGTCCCCATTCAGTGGTTCAATCTTGTATGTGGTGCTGGCAACAGACATTGTTGGTTGATTGTTACTGATTTGGAAGTTTGGTTTTTAGATAAAGAGTTTTGATATAGCAAGTTCTTTTTTTTTTCTTCGAGATATTTAGTTACAGCCGGGGCCCTCTCTGGGGTTGATTCCCCATCTCCTGGGTGCCAGATCATCACGCTGGGAATTGGTACATTGCTACACATCCACCTATCTTTATCATAGCTGACCACCTCAGTTTAGCATTCCTAGCCATCCTGCGCTGCTCCATATTAGGAGGTTATACGTTATTCCGACATGCATCAGTGAGGACACCCACAAGAGCTCACGCAGTCTCCCCTGTCCTACTCGGGTAGCTAGCCACTTTATTGTACGAAGAGTGGTGCATTGTTCTCGTGTGCTTGTTGCCCAAGAGCGAAATTTTATCTTCTATTTTTATTGGCCGTCTCTGCTGCTCAAACACCTGAAGCCTTTAATTTCACAGAAACGTACGCAGCGTCTCCTTCATGTTAGAACGGCTGAGGGAGATTTTTCCTGGGTCTCCGAACACGTCCAAAATACACGTTTAGCCAGTGGACGGTCCTGACTCGTCTGTCCTCATGTGACAACCATCTTGGCTATCCACAAAATACTTGACACATGCGACTAGTAGATTTTGGTTCACATCGAAGGCACGGCAAAATGTGGTCTAAACACTGTATACGCTCTATATTGGTCCAGCCGAAAGACGGAATATACAAAGTGGGTGGAAGTGCCCTCTGTCACGCCCATATATCCCTGGGTCTATGACGAAAAGAAAACCGTTCCCGCATGACATAATCAAACAACATGATCTGATACTTGTTTCTTGCTGTTTTTCATGCAACAACGCTTCTCGTGTCTATCGCGGTAGTCTCCGCGAGCGTACAGTTTGTGACTGATGGAAAGAAACCACCTCTGATTATGCATAAAGGGAGCAGGAAGAAGCAGCCTACCAGGCCGTGCATTCGTAAATCCTCCCCCGATTCCTCATGTTGACGTGACGCCTGGCGTCAGGCTTATGTGCAAAATACTCTCCACTGTAAGAAGACTGTAAGTATTCGTAGCTTGGCGCGACTGGGTGACGTACCAGCTGCATTTGAATGGCTTCCATTGCCTAAGATGTATACACCGAATGTGAGCGATAACTTCTCGCCTCGTAGCGAAATAGCCGTTGTGTAAACAATTTGGAAAGTGGCACCAGTAGTATGTAGTGCCATTGTTATTGGTCCTGGTAATGTAACATTTGAGCTCAGTGGCGTTCGTGATGGGGCCGGCCTGGATAAAAGTATGATGATCTCCAGACGATACGGAGAGGATAACATCAGGAGAAATTTCGCCGGACTCTTGGGGCACGGGACCGCCATCATGAATACCTGTGATGTACTCTGTGCTCATGAACATAGCTGACATATATTATATCAATGACGACTAGTGATACGGAATACAAGATGCAGGACACGCCAGCGGCTTCTCCTCCATCCAGGTTAGGGGCTGCTGTGGGGAAGGGTACTGTTGAGTCTCGCATTCTGCAATGATCTACAGGTCACAAAAGCTACATACAGATAATTTCCTGGCCTGTATTGAAGCCAAAGATCATGGGGACATCTATGGGAAAAGCTGTGAGGGAGGTTCCTGTATGTCCTCAGATAAGCGGTAAGACAAGAATGCAGCAGCATGCTCACGATAGCGTGAATGTACGAAACGGTTCTCGTATGAGTCAAGCGAGGACCAGGAGGATACAGGGAACGAGTGGATAAATATGCGGAAAAGGAATGATATATTGAGGAACGCAAGACTACGATCTGTTGGACCAGGTCCAAGTTCACTCGTTATGGAGCTCAGCCAGTCATGGAGATTGAAGCTCTGGGAGGGTGGGATACTTAGGGTGCTGAGTGAGCGGTGATGTAATGACAATCTGGGAGAAATTAGTGAATGTGATGTGTATAAGGCACTTTATGTACTCACTCGTTTCCGAGCCTAGAAAGCGGCACGTTTCCATGGCTGGCAGGTATGGCTCCATAGTTCCGTGTGGTCCATATCCATATTGAGTTTCATAGATATCCTAAATGAGGTGAAATGCAGGTGGGAAAACTAGCGGGTGCTCCCAGTAATGCCTATAGTCTCCAATATTAATCGTCGGACATTGACAGCATGCAGGTGGCTGTGATATCTAGGATTCTGCGAGTCGGAAAAAACAAAAAACTAGGCATTACAGACTTCGTGACTGGTCAGGCGCTTGCCCAGAAAGACTCGGTTCCCAGGTGTGCGCCTAGAACATATGGGCTGTCAAGAAGCACCGGCAACCTCAAGGCACAATAATACAAGATGCAGCTGAAACTGATTATCTTCAGAGAGCCATAGCGCTCTAGGTACAAGTTGATCGGGACAGGGATGTATTGAGATCTGTACTTCGTCAGTCTCAGTCGTGGTTTGAACAACTATAGCATTACCTGTACTTCGTCAGTCTAGTACAGGTCGATATAAGTACAGGTAGGCAATCTTTGTGAGAACCGCTCACCTCAGTCGTGGTTTGAACAACTGAGGGAAGAATATTCGGACCCGAACTCACGTGCCTTTTGTACGTACAATCGCTAAGAACGATTTCAACAGGATGGAGGGGAGACCTCGCGGGATCAGCTTAGTTACCTAGAAGAACGAGATGATAGCGGTTCTGCAATGAAGTTGGCATGGACGCGATGACAGCGGTTCTGAAAATGAAGTTGATGTGGGCGGATTGATAGGCTTGGTCCCCTGTCCTGGCCTCTACTAGTCCGAACTCGCCTTCCGAATCTATAAAAAATGCTGTACAATCTATGAGCTGAAACAAGGGGATGAGCCTTCTGTAACTAATTCGAGTCCAAACCTCAGTTCGTGCCAGTGGCCTCACAAACTTTGAGATATATATAAGCGAATTGAATGTAAGTGTTTGTGGCTCACCGCCGAACCACTAACGCCACTTACTTCCGTAAAAGGACGCGTACCTGTATCAATACCTTTGTGGTGGTGAGAACCGCTGAGCAACCGTGTCGAGACCTGTCGAGACATTAGACAATACTCTTTGCACATCCGGATTAGACTAATGGGCAACAAATATTGTCTAATATAATTAGGGCCTATTAGATTAGCATCTCAAGATAGGACATTCGCTCTAAAGCTGTTATAAGTATATCGGGGATTGATCTTGGAGCACAATTAAAGTGACTCCGATCAACTGAGGTCAGGAAGCTGGCGGCCCTGCAGACGCTTGTTAGAATGCGTGGCTTGGCAGACACAGGTGTTAGAGATCAGATGGGAATTGGGAATTTGGGAATTACATTCATGGCTTTCGCATTCTGACTGTCTTGGGACACCCGCGACTGAATAGCGACCTCGTCGGCTGCGCTCAAGGGGCACTGAACTGAAGGGATGAGATCGGATCTGAGAAGTATAATTCCTGTCTTCTCCCGACTTGGACCTGCAACTTCCCCATTTGGCGGGTCCGAGTCGGAGGAAACTCACACCTCTCTTACATAAGTTACATTCCTACGGAGCTGACGCTTTAACAACGAGCTTGGTCAGCAGCGGACCAGGCCCAACCTTCGGACGCACCAGCTATTTGGTCGAAATACAAAATTTCACCACAACCACCCACATCTGCTCATTGCTACGTCCATTCCTTTTGACAACCGTCGCAAGCATTACTCACTCGAACAGCGGACGGGCGTCACTTGGGATTAGGGTATTGGAACCATACACTGCATTCAAAAGGTATGCACTCAGTTCTTATTGAATGTCGACAATGTCTTACAATTATTGTAGCTAGTGTCCGATGAGAGTCCGATGATGTGTCGCATTCGAAAGTCAAGCCACAGTTGATGGGACTCTTCGGGGTTCAATCTGGCATTCAGCACTGCTTCTCTCCTTGCCCCCCTTGCCTATCCATTCCTGGTGCAAACCTCCATGTTCCACTTATGCCATGCAAACCCCTCATGCAATGGGGAGGTGGTGTGAAAGCAAGTCCCTTGTTTAGCATGTTTGCAGCCCCAGTTTCATGTTTATGAAATGATACAGGTGATATCAACATACTATTCATAAATGCAACGCAAAGGGACAAAATATGGCAGCAATACGACACTCATAGCCATACATTTTAACTATACTTAGAGGAGGTGCAAGTGCAGCAGTCTGCATCTAAGTTAATGCAAGAACAAGGACCAGATTTGCAACCTGGAGGATCTAGGGAATGGATGGAGTATGCGCTGGAGCATGTGTGGGGGAAATGGGAATAAGAGGTACACTGCATTGTTACAAGTGTGTAAAACTGTAAGGTGGAGATGAACGGAAGACAGATCAGAAAGGACTTTGGCTTCAGCTTATGTGCTGTGCCTCTTGAACAATCACAGGTCCCAAGAGTTTGGAACAGACAGGTCAAGAAAGATAACACAGTTCCGCGGTATGTGTGGAAGTGCGGGAGCAACAGCAGAAGTGTGCTAAGAACACTACGGGCAAGGTTAACACAAAATGTGGTCGATATTTGAACTAAGGTTACTAGTGCGAATACAGGGGCTTATATACTGAGGGGTACATGTAAGGAAGTAGTAGTAAGGAGATCCGAGTCGGAGCGGAAGGGGTGTTCAGTACGGATCATGAGCGGAGTCAGGGTTCAGAGGGCAGGGGGGATGTAGATTTGGTATCTAATATAGGTAACCCTCATCCGTCAGTAAGGGGACGCAGACGTTCCACGAGGAACAAGGTACTCTTGCTGATGGAGGGGCCGGGGAAACTGGAGAGCTGAGTAACGGTAAGGTGGTAATGGAATTGACAGGGCGGAAGGCAGAACGGAAGAGCGGAATGCATGGATGTAACAGTATCGCCCCTTTAAGGTCGAGCCCAGTGAGACCACATGTTGGTCACATGATACGGAACTTGGAACAGATGGGGACAGAGTTCAAAATGGAGGGAAAATTTCTTCCTGTGCTTACTCCTATGCGTAAAAATGGATGCCAGAAAACTATCCCTATACAAGCTCCGCAAGCTGTTGGCGGCATGGGAGCAAGAGGAGAAGGTGGAGCACAAACATCAGGCACGTGAGGAGGCCGAGATGCGTAAGTGCAAAGAGTGTGAACATGTGCAACAGGAATGGGAAGAGATCGAAGCACACGAGCGTGTGGAACAGGCGGAGTGTGAACAAAAATAATGCAACGAGGCAGCACAACAAGAGTGCGAGTGCGGAGATTGTGAGCAAGTGGAGTGCGTGGAAACGGAGCATGTGGAGGCAGAAACCATGCAGATGGAACCGGGAATGCCCATGATGGGTCAGGAAGTAGGCAGAGACACCGGTTTGGTGTCAATGCCATCTCTGTCAGAGGCGGAGCGGCTGCAACAGGCAGCCTATGCCAAACTGCACCTGCTGTTGTGGGCTCCTGTCATCGTAGATGACATGGTCACGGTCCAATGGAACCAGGCTGCGCTGGACGAGACGTGGGCAGCAGCCCATAGCGCATGTCAAGAAGCACTGCAACGGCTCGTACAGCAGAAATGTGAGAGCCAGTGGGAGGGCACTGAGGAGGTAGCGGAACTGGATGTGAGCGGTAACCGGAAATATAAATGTGCCATGATGGAAGAGTTGTCGGAAACAGAGGGATCAGTGAGGGGGGTGAGAAACTGTGACACCTGCGAGAAGAGGCAGGTTGCCTGCATATGGGATGGGGAAGGGCGAGAGAGCGCGTGCTCTCAGTGCAGAGGCCTGAAAAGGCAGTGCACAGTAGGGGGGGGTCGGGCGGCGTGCACCACGCGGAAAGAAGGTGGCATGTGCCAAGGCGGTTGGGAAGAGGAAGACCGGAAAGAAAACGGTCCCTGTGTGGATGGCGCCGCAGACGGGGGTTTACCGGTATCCACAGGACACTCCAACCGAGGTTGAAGGTAGTGGAAATGGAAGTGGGAGCACTGCAGAGCGGCAATGGGACGGGAACGAAGAGGAGGCTTCCATTGTCCTTAGGGACATACGGAGCCTCCTATGGGAGTTCGAGGCCATGCTGGACCAGCAACTAGGTGGGATCAACCAGGCCCTACGAGGTGATCTGGGACCGAGCAACGGGTGGCGGAGATGGAACTGGGGCAGAGATGGAGAGGGCGGGAACGAGAATGGAGACAGAGGGGATGGAAACATGAAAGAGTAGGGTAGAAAAGTAACATAGTTGACAGAAAATGTAAAGTTTGAAACAATTGGAAAGAACACGGAAGTGAACAGATTGGAAATGAAGACTAAGAAAAAAGGGCTTGTAATAATGAAAGACACAAGACATTCTAGGGAGGCGAACCCTCAGCGTGTGTCGGAACAAGCAACAACCAGTGCATGGAAGTTGACATATGTCCTAATAGGCCATCATAGGGTGTGTCTGCCAACCATGCCTACGCGTGTACAAGTATACTATAGGTGCCAACCAACATGTCTAAACGGAAGAAGATATGGAAGTGAGTGCAGAACAAATAAGACGAAAATA
Organism: Ramaria cf. rubripermanens; assembly: GCA_003316465.1. Taxonomy (NCBI): domain Eukaryota; kingdom Fungi; phylum Basidiomycota; class Agaricomycetes; order Gomphales; family Gomphaceae; genus Ramaria; species Ramaria cf. rubripermanens. The sequence goes on from QFFB01000870.1 coordinate 10,241, forward strand.
GGGAAACGGAGTGTTTAAGCGGAAATAGGGCCGGGCTTATCAGGGTATGCCTGGTGGAAGTCGGAGACAAGCTCGGAAGCATGGTTGAGTTTGTTCACTGAGATTCAGGAGGTTTCTTCATTGGTACCTTCATAGCCGGTCCACTTGACGAGGTGTTGCAGCTGACAGCGGTAGTGGTGGTCGAGTTTCAAGTTAAGGATTTCCGTAATTTCGTATTCTGGATCTCTGTCAATGATTACCGGCGGAGGTGGAGGTTGTTCATGGTGCGGAATGTGGTTTGGAGTTGTGGGCTCGAGCATCGAGACGTGGAAGACTGGGTGTACTGTGCACATACTGTCAGGTAGTTTAAGTGTGAATGAACAACTGCTGGCCTTAGCGATGATCTCGTAAGGTCCAAGGTATTTCTCAGAAAGTTTCTTCGAAGGTCGAGTGGTGCAGAAATTCTCTGCCTTGACGAAGGCTTTATTGCCAATGTTGAATTACAGTTGTGGAAGGTGTTTCCGGTCGGCAGAAGATTGGTAGCATTTCTGGGCCATGGCAATGTTTTCATGGAGGTGTTGGTGGAGCTCGTCAAGGTCCACAACAAAGTCACGGGCACGAGCAGAAGCGAGGTCTCGTTCAGGGTGCACTGTGAGATTTGGGTGGTAGCCCTTGTTGGCAAAGAATGGAGAGATGCCAGTAGTGGCGCTGGGGGCATTGTTGTATGCAAATTCTGCTAGTGGGAGGAGGTCGGACCAGTTGCTATGCTGATAGTTGCAGTAGACGTGGAGGTACTGCTCAAGTGTTTGATTAGTACGTTCGGTCTGGCCATCTCCTTCTGGGTGGTAGCTGGAAGTGAAGTGTAGTTCCATGTCCAAGGTGTGGAAGAAGGAAGAGATGAATTCCAAGCCGCGATTGGAAGTGACGTGGGATGGAATGCTGTGCTTGGAGAAGACGTGGATCATGAAGAGTTGTGCAAGCTGGGCAGAAGTGATGGTGTCGTGAGTCGGAATGAAGATGGATTGTTTGGTGAGTCAGTCTATGATGATGAGGATAGTGTCATATGTTGAGATATGGGAAGGGAGATTCAAAGGATCCGGAATGAGAATGAGAACGATACGCAATGCGCTAGAAACAAAACACTGTGAGGATGATGTTAACTCACACAACCGGACCCCTGATGAGTGTTTGGGCTAAAACCGCTTAGATATTGAAAGTAACTATCAAAACTATTTATACACAAGGGCAAAGGGAAGATCTGTCAGTAACTGGAAAACAATGCCAGATTACCAGTAACAAGAAAAATATCTAAAGCCACTTTACAACATTGTGGCTGGAGGATGCGGGAAGCTTTTCAATGAAATTTATCAAGATTGAATTCCAGGGTTGTTCTGGGATTGGAAGTTGCTTGAGAAGATTGTAGGGTTTGTGGCGCTGTGGCTTGGACTACATACATGTAGTGCAGGACTTGCAGTAGTCTTGGACCATAGTGCAGAGGAGGGGCCAAGTATAGTTGCTTCGTACTAGGTCGAGGGTTTTGTTTTGGCCGAGGTGTCGTGATAGTGGATGGTCATGGGACTGCTGGAGGATGTGGAGTCAGAGGTCATTGACATCCGGAACATAAATCCAGGTCTTGTAGCGGAGTAGGTTATCGGGGTTGAGAGACCATCCGGGACTGGAGGGGTCATTGAGATGTTTGGTGGAAAGGGGATCGGACAATTGAGTCGTTCAGCGTCCATGATGATCGAGGCACGGAGTAGCAGAACGCAGCATGTGGTTGCTCAGAGGGACAATTCCAGTTGTTTGTTAGTGAACATGGGGCGGAAATTGTGAGAATTAACACTGGCATAGTTGCTACTCCCCTCTTTTGGGTAGACATCCCATCATCGAGTAAGTGAGTTGGGTTTTGTTCCAAGCCACCCAGGATGGAAGCGGATCACCATGTTGAACTGTGAGAGGTATTCAGACCAACGGACTTGTTGGCAAGTGAGGAGTTTAGTGGTGGTGAAGTATTCTAGGTTCTTATGGTCTGTGACGATGTCAATCGGGTAGGTTGGGCCTTCGAGGTAGTGTCACCAAATTTTGAATGCTTCAAATATCACGAGTAATTCCTTGTTGTGGACATTGTGGTTGAGTTCCAGAGCAGAAAAGGTGCGGGAGTGGAAAGTGATCAGATGTATTTCTCTGTCTTCTGGTGAAATCATTGAGAGGATCGCTGCGACGGCATAGTCGGAAGCGTCGGTCTCGAGAACAAGTCAGGCTTCAGGAACCCAGAACACGAGTATCGGTGCCGTGGTGAAAGCCTTCTTGAGGGTTTCAAACGCAGAGCAACATTCTGGGCTGAAATTCCACAGAATACCTTTCCTGGAGAGATGTGTAAGTGGAATGGTAATGTTGGAATAGTTGGAAATGAAACATTGGTAGAAATTTGTGAATCCTAAGAAGGATTGAACATCCTTGACACATCGCGGTTCTGGCCAATCTTGAATGACCTTGATCTTGTCTTCCGCCATTGTAAGGCCATCAAGAGACAGGATGTAGCTGAGGTATTTGACCGTATTGTGGTGGAACTCGCATTTTTCTGCTTTAGCATATAGCTTGTGTTTGCGGAGTCAGTGGAGGACTTCTTTGACGTGGTCGCAGTGTTGCTCCGGATTGTCAGAATAGATGAGGATGTCATCTAAATACACAAGAACATAAACATCAAGTAGGTTGGAAAAGATATCGTTCATGAAAGGTTGGAAAGTGGCAGGAGCATTGGTGAGGCCGAATGGCATGACCATCCATTCAAAGGAACCATAGCGGGTGCGGAAGGTGGTTTTCCATTCGTCACCTTCATGGACACAAATGAGGTGATAAGCATGCTGGAGGTCGATCTTGGTATAGATCTTGGCCTTGCGCAGAGTATCCAGTAAGTTGGAAATGTGCGGAAGCGGATAACGATCCTTTTTGGTGATGCGGTTGAGGCCGCGGAAGTCGACGCAGAGGTGGAGTGTTCCATCCTTTGTTTTGATGAAAAGGATGGCAGCGCCGTGCAGAGACAGGGATGGGCGGATGAAACCCATGTTGAGGTGTTCATCGACAAACTCACAGTGAAGGAAAATAGAATGACATGCATCTAAAAGCTTCAAACTACAAGGAGTCTTTAAAAACTCGAAGCTCCACACGCCTCTATTTCATCTCAGCTTATTCCATCATCTCAGTTCAGCCCAGCCAGATGACTCAGCCATACCCCATCAATTATCAGTTCATTGTTATCCCCATGCCGTCCATCAACAATGCAGCTTCAAACTCTATTTCCCTTCAGACCTTTAACTCCCCAACATCACCCTCATTATCACAATGGTCACTCAATTCGGAAGATATTCAAAGACACGCCGAGCTTCATCACATGCTTTACCCCCAGTCACTTAAAGCAGCACAGCTCTCAATGAAGAAGTCACATTCCTCTATTCTGAAATCATATGCCATTGGAGATTCAGTGTATTTCCAAGACAATGCGCAGCCATTCACATTCCTTGGATACACAGGCAAGGTTGTTCACAATGAAGGAAGGACAGAATACGAGGCAGAATTCAGAGCTCCATACCCCACCAACCCTCCCACGTCAATCCAACTCAACCTTCATCATAGAGTTACTTGAGACTGTATACAAACTGTCTCCCCCTCACATTCTATCATGGGAGTGGATCAAGGAGAAGCTCAGGAGTTATTTCTGTTATTGATTCGTCACCCTCACTCTTATGACTCAATTGCACCAACTAATGCCATGACTCATCTCAGAGAAAGTGGACCATTTATACGACTATGATTGGTGGATATTTATAGTGTTCTTGTTATGACTCACTTTGTTTCAGAATGACTCACCTTGTTTCTATTTTAGTTAGTCTTTTGTTAGATCCCTGAGATCTAACACCGAAGCTCCGAACCTTTGGACCTCCGAACTCCGAAGTAACTATTATGTTCCATTTTAGTTCTCGTTGTTTACCTCTCAAAGTATAATTCTCATTCACAACCCAAAGTAGAATACTTGTACCTCTCGCGATCCGACCCTCCGATCCTATTCCGAACTCCGCTTGTTATATGCCTCTTATATCTTTCTTGTTATACATTCTTAGGATACAATTAGCTTACAAGGTATTAATAGTCCTCCAAACTTGTATCCAGTTCTTTAGTTCGAATATCAACTTAATTCCGCGTTACAAACCTCCAGTCTCCTCGCATCACTACCTCCATAGTTAAATACTATTAGTGATAACTCCGAGTCCAAACCTCTGGACCACCTCCGATACTCTGACCTCCAAAATTAGGGACCGGACGATAGTAGGTGGTGCAACCCATAAGTTGAAGCCAAGTCCCTACCCCCCCTCATACACTTTCGAAGTCTCTGACCTCCGAGTCTCCAACCTCCGAAGTTCCTGGGTAACGTCTGTGAACTTAACATCTTTTCTCGTCATGACTCATGCTTGTTCTATTTTTGGATCTTTTATTACTCATTCACCATACTTTACCCCTATCTGACACATTCTTGCTTACTTTTGCTATTGTAAATTCTCCCTTGTTTCCCCTTTTGTGTTTTGTGTTCTCGCCATTACTCATTCTGACTCAGACCTGCTTGCTCATCATATGACTCAAACCATCACAGTGCATGCCATCATTGTAGCTTGGGGATGTGTATATAAAGGGCTCAGTCTCTCAGTACAATAAAAAGTTAAGTTCAGTTCTCAAGTCAAGTATCTCTTAAGTCTTACGCTCAAGTCCAAGTCAAGTCCCAAGTTTAGGGCACCAAGTCGAAGCTTTGTCACAGGACATAGCCACGCATACGTCACAAGTCACACGTCACAAGTTCCACGTCATACATCACACGAAGCAGGGTGATCATCACAAGAAGTCACCTGCATTATATCCTAGTTCTTCAGGTTGTACGACTTGTTCTCAGTACCAGTCAACCCACAGCTGTAGTCTCTTTGCCCACGAACAACTGCATTATAGACCGTCCAGGTAGAAGGACCATTGCATGCAGGCTAATAGGTATTATTCCTGTTAGTGCATCTTTACTGCTACAATCTGTTGATTGACTGGGCATTGGGCAGTATTACCTTCAAGACCTCCAAACCAACTTTGGTCCCAGCTACCTCAGCAACTTTGGCTTGCTCCACTACACTTTGGACAACCACCTCACCTCTAACCTCAGAACCTCCTCCACCACCTCCAAAGCTGGTAGCGCCTCTCATTTCCCTAGTCAATGCTCCCACGTTCTTACATGCCAGCTGGCAAGAAGGATCCGAGGTGTTCCAACTTGGCCTTGCGTCACCCAAACTCCTCACCTGAGCTTCGACCTCGGCCCAGGATAACCCCGAGCTATCGGAAGGTATACGCAATACATTCCCAAGGTTTACCATGAGTTTGCAGATGTGTTCAGCAAAGCCCAAGCTGATACACTAACACCACACTGTCCTTATGATCTCAAGATTAACCTTGAAGAAGGGACTGCTCCTCTGATTGGCCCTATTTACTTACTTTCAGCTTCCATGCTTAAAGCACTCCGTGAGTTTATTGACAAGCATTTGAACATGGGGTTCATCTGACCTACTCGGTCTCCACATGGAGCTCCTGTATTGTTCATCAAGAAAAAGGATGGGGGTCATTACAGTTATGCGTTGACTTCTGAGGTCTTAGCAAGATCTCTAAGAAAGATCGCTATCCATTACCACTCATTGCTGACTTACTAGATGCTCCAAAGCAAGCTTGCATATATACCAAAATTCACCTCAGGCATGTGTACCACCTTGTCCGAGTTGCAGAAGGAGTTGAATGGAAAATGGCCTTCAGGACTCATTATAGGTCCTTTGAATGGTTAGTTATGTCCTTTGGCCTTACTAATAAACCCGCTGCCACTTATATCCGACCCTGTTTCCCTGTTATCTGTATATAAGTCTCATTCTGTATGTACCTTGCTCCTCAGTCAGAAATCAACTTAGATATCCCTTTGAACTACTTACTAGTTTCTAGTCCAACTCCTCTTATTCACTCACTTGCCTCTTGTCTGAACCTCATTCCAAAATTGAGGGCATGTACAATAGTGGATGGCACAGTATATAAGCTGAAGTCAAGCCCTCCCTATTATTAACCTTAGTCCAAGCTCAGTCAGGCTCACTCCAAGGTCCCATATGTAGGCCCCAGTCTTAACAGTATTTCTGACTCCAACTTCCACATTATACTAACCTCACTATGTCCACAACCACCTGTGCTAGAAGTATTATGCTACAACACATCTTGGAACAATATTGTCTTTCCAAGCATCCCAAAAGCCCTCCGAACTTCCCCTCTGCCTCCATTGAACCTGCCAATGCCCCAGCCAACAAGGGCAAAGGTAGGGAAGATAAGTGTCAAGATTGAATTTTGGAGTAAAGGTATAATGTCAGTGTAATTCCGACATGGTCCTACAGTCATAGCAAATAACCCAAGAGTAGCATGTGAAGAATTGCACACATCCTCAAGGAAAGGTCACCCCAGTTCAGGTGTTCCTTTCGCTGATCTGAACACTTCTGTGAAGTGCTGCAAATAGCGGCCTCGGCGACACCCCTAAAGGGATGTAGCAAATAAGATCAAGGGTTTGAGCTCACCATTAGGCACAACTACCGATGAGGGAGTAGGTCATTGCACTAAGGTTTTTCCTACTAGTGAAAACAAGGTAGACATATGATAATTGAACTAGGGAATTATACATGTGGAATCGAAGTACTTATAGTAAAGAGCGAATGCAGGGGCGGACAGATTGAGAGGGGTGAGAACACCATGGAGTTAGAGTATGGATTATGACATAGAGTCAGGGTCAAACCACCTTCATGGGGCATGGCGATGGATGGGGTCTGGGAGTGAAACTTGTCGGTTACACTGGACTTCTGCTCATCCTTGGTGACCCTGCACACCGCAAGGGGACTGTGAATGATGCGAAATGAGAGTGAAGTGTTGTGGTACAATGATGAAGGTCATGTTCGGTGATCAGCAAATAGGAGTGAGATCGACTATGGAGGCCTTGCCGATATCAGTGTGATGGAAGAACGCTAGGGAGGTCGACAGAATTCACTGAACTCAGGATATGGAAAATAGCAGTCATAACAATAAGCCCCCAGACCACAACTCCCTAGGCAAAGGTTCTTCAGCCAAGGTTCCTGAAGGCAGCCCCGGCAATCCTGGGGATCCTGACGACCCTGATGGCGATGGCCCACCCTTGGAGGGAGCAGATGGGGACCAAGGTGACCCAGCTAATGATGGTAGTGACCTCATATGTTGACTCCTTACAACCCTTGCTATACCTTGCCCTATGGAAACTTGAGCTAAAGTCAAATACTTATGATGGCACCGACTAGGCTAAGCTTTGTACCTTTTTCTTGCAATGCCTGCTTAATTTTAGAGACTCCCTGAACACATTTCCAACAGGAACCTCTAAGATCCAGTATGCCATCTCTTACCTTACTGGCTTAGCTTACTTTGAACCCACAATCCTTGGTGAACTTATTCCCAAACCTATATGGCTCTGGGATTGGGACAGCTTCAAGAATGAACTTGAACTAAACTTCAGTCTGTTCAATAACACTGCTCAAGCTGAGATTGACCTCGAAAAAATTGTCATCAAGGAGCATCACAAAGTCACACGTTATTTCATCGAGTTTTCCCGAGCTTCGACCTAAACTCAGTGGAATGACATAGCACTTTGACACTTCACTTACAAGGGTCTCACAAAACAAATCAAGGACAACTTACTCCACTTCCTGAGATTCACAGGCTTGGCCAAGCTTTGAGGCTTCGTCTTTGAGTGCAACAGCTGTTACTGGGAACAGAAGGAATATGATGCTATTATAGCCTGTGGTAGCCAAAACACTAACCAACCTTCCAACCAGTCAAACAACAACTCCAACCAGTCTAGTGGCTCTAGTAACCCCAAGAACCGTAACAAGACTAACTCGGGTAAAGGTTTGACAGTAATAATATGGCACACATGTGAACCACACCCAACTTTACCAACAAGCTTGGTAAGGATGGCAAACTCCTCCCTGATGAACAACAATGTTGGATCAACCAAGGACTTTGCTTGCTTTACGACATCAAGGGCCATATGGTCAAGGACTGCCTGAAGGCAAACAAGAAACCTAATGATGGTAATAGTTTGTCTGGAACTAAAGGCAGGTCCAACAAGACTTTGGATATGAAGACCAACTCGTCTTTGACCTCAGAGCTGAAAAAATAATCAGCAACCTTGGAACCACACAACCTGAGGATTGTGGTGACCTCGGCCATGTGTTTAAACTCAGTGCCATTTCGATTCCTTATCCAAAGACTCTCTTTATGTAGATTTGACTTCGCCCCTAATCCCCACAATCTCTTTCATAGCATTAATTAATTGTGGTTCCTCTGATTGTTTTATTGAACCCAAGTTTGTAGAGAAATATGCCTTGACTACTTACCCTGTTACCCCACTTCTGTTAAAACTATTTGATAGTAGCACTAATGCTACTATTACCCAAGCTTTAGATCACCCTATCTGTTTTCCGACCAGTGAAGGACACTTGGTTACTTTCTATGTAACCTTGCTCAACTTGAGTTGCTTGGTGGTACTTGGCCACAACTGGCTCACCTGCTAAATCCATTGATCAACTGGGCATTGGGGAGTATTACCTTCAAGACCTCCAAACCAGCTCCAGTCCCAGAAACCTTGGTGACTTTGGCTTGCTCCATTATGTTATGACAACGATATGATTCCACCTGCTCCGTCTACACATTCACATTCTCACTACACCCCCATTATTAGCTATGCCGCGAGTTCACCGAGCCACACCGAGTTTATCACACATGTCCACAACTTCACCAAGTCATGTGCCCATCCGGCGCATGAGGTGCATACATTGCGTACCGAGTCGAGCCCCGTTCTCAGGGGAACATCAATCAATATCTGAGTCGAGCCCCACACCAGGGGAGCATAAGCCATCATCCAGGGACCTCAGGCCAGGGGTCGACGAGCAGTTCGAGGGGCGCGTGCACACGAGGAGGTGCAACGCCATGTTTCTTTTCTTTCTCCATTATATTTCAACCCCATGACACTGACCCCCCCTGAACGCCCCACATGTAGCACCGAACCATGTACGCGCTGTGCGCGTAGGTAGTACCCCGCGGATTTGTGAGCCACACCACACATGATCGCGCGGACCTGTACATATCTCATATCAATGTCCATAGCTACACCCCCACTCCACTTCTCTCCTCATCACTTTCCGATTCACCACGGTCTCTCTAGTTTACGCTTGTATAAATATGTCATCTGGTACGACCCATATTGTTATCACTTTTGCTGGTCATCACTTGTGCTCAAGTCAACGCGCAAACAGTTCCTGAGTTCTGTACTACGTATTCACAAACTACAGTTACTATACCTCTTATATCTCGCAAAAACCTCTTCATTACTACCACCCCTCACATACTCCACATCACCCACTATCGCCGCGGCCGCTTGGTCATCAATGACACACCGACACCTCTAGCCAGCCCCTAGGTCCACAACATCGACACATCGACCCTGCCAGAGAGCCAACGGACGGTTGACTGTTACACCACTAGTCAGGCATTGCTATACCTTTTTAATAGACTCACACTCACACATTACACTTAGGATGACCACCTCACCTCCATCCTCCAAACCTCCTCTACCACATCCAAAGCTGGTGGCACCTCTCATTTCCCTAGTCAATGCTCCCACATTCTTATGCGCTGGCTGGCTAGAAGGACCCAAGGTGTTCCAACTCAACCTCACATCACCCAAACTCCTTTCCTGAGCTTTGACCTTGGACTGGGACAATCCTGAGTTATTGGAAGGTATATGCTAATATGTTCCTGAAGTTACTATGAGTTTGCAGATGTGTTCAGCAAAGCCCAAGCTGATACACTAGCACCACATGGTCCTTATGATCTCAAGATTAATCTTGAAGAAGGGACTGCCCCTCTGATTGGTCCTATTTACTCACTTTTGGCTTCTGAGCTTAAAGCACTCCATGAGTTTATTGAGAGCATTTGAACATGGGGTTCATCCAACCTATTTGGTCCCTACATGGAGCTCCCATGTTGTTCATCAAGAAAAAGGATGGGTCATTATGGTTATGCATTGACTTCCGAGGTCTCAACAAGATCTCTAAGATCACTACCTGTTACCACTCATTGCTGACTTACTAGATGCTCCAAAGCAAGCTCACATATACACCAAAATTGACCTCAGGCATGTGTATCACCTTGTCTGAATTGCAGAAGGGGAAGAATGGAAAATGGCCTTCAGGACTCGTTATAGGTCCTTTTAATGGTTAGTTATGCCTTTCAGCCTCACTAATGGGCCCACTGCCTTTCAGAGGTTCATGAATGACACCTTTGCCGACACGCTCAATGTATGTGTGGTGGTCTACTTGGACGACATACTCATCTACTCCAATAACTCATCCTTGCACAAGCTTTACATCAAAGAAGTACTTTGGCAACTTTGGAAACATGGCCTATTTGACCAAGAAGACAAGTGTGAGTTTCACCAAACTAGGGTCAAATTCCTTGGTTACATCCTCTTGCCTGAGGGTCTCACTATGGATGAAGCCAAGGTTAAAGTCATCCAAGATTGGCCAGAACCTCAGAAGGTCCACAGTATCCAGTCCTTCCTTGGCTTTGCCAACTTCTACTGGTGTTTCATTCACAACTACTCCACCATTAGTGTACCCCTCACAAGGCTTACTTGCAAGGGTACCCCTTGGAACTTTGGTGAGGAACTGCCGACATTCCTTCAAGAATTAAAGAAGGATTTCACTACTGCTCCTATATTGACCCATTGGATTCCCGACCAACCCTTGATAGTAGAGACAGATGCCTCTGATTACGCTCTTGTGGCAATACTCTCACTCTGAACCTCAGAAGGTGAGGTTCACCTGATTGCCTTCCATTTCTGAACTTTCACTTTGACCAAGCTTAACTATGAAATTCATGATAAGGAACTCATGGCCATATTTGAAGCTTTCCAGCAGTGGTGACACTACTTGGAAGGCTTGGCTGACCCTGTCGATGTTATTACCAACCACAAGAATCTCGAATACTTTTAGACTACAAAGTTATTAACATGCCAACAAGCTCACTGGTCTGAATACCTTGCTCAGTTCAACCTCGTGATCTGTTTTTGACCCGGTTACCTCAGTACCAAGCCTGACTTGCTCACTAGATATTGGGATGTCTACCTTAAAGAGGGTAATAGTGACTACACCACTATCAACCCTTAAAACTTATGGCCAGTGTTTACTCAAAACCAGTGTTATGACTGCTGTTTTTCAGATCTTGAGTTCAGTGAATTATGTTGATCCCCCCTGTGTCCTTCCATCATGCTGATATTAGCAAGGTCTCCAAAGACTATCCCACTCCTATTCGCTGGTCACTGAACATTATCTTCACCATCATGTCATGATACTTCGCAGTTGTTTCGCATCATTCGCATCCACCCTGCAGGGTGCAGGGCCACCAAGTGCGAGTAGAAGTCTGGTATAGCCGACAGGTTTCACTCATAGACCCCATCAGCTGCCTTGCCCCATGAAGGTGTAGTTTGACCCTTACTCCATGCCCTAGCACATGCTATGACTCCACAGTGTTCTAGCCTCTCTCTATCCATCCCCCCCTGCATTTGCTTTTTACTATACTGTAAGTACTTCTATTCCACCTGTATAATTCTCTAGTTCAATTATCATATGTCTACCTTATTATTTGACCTCTCACTAGTAGAAAAAACCTTAGTACAATGATCCACTGCCTCATCAGTTGTTGTGTCTATCGGTGAGCTCGAACCTTTGATCTTATTCACTATGCCCCCTTAGGGGCATCAACAAGACTGCTATTCGCAGCATTTTGCAGGAGTGCTTGGATCAGTGAAAGGAACACCTGAACCGGGGTGACCTTTCCTTGAGGATGTGCACTATTCATTGCATACTACTCATGGGTTATTTGTTACGACTGTAGGCCCATGTTAGAATTACACTGACATTATATCTTTACTCTGAAATCCAATCTTGACAGTATAATTGAACTAACACCTACAGTCAAAGCATATTCATCTATTAGTTTTATCATGTCAATAACAAAAAAGCAACAACCTGTCTTGCATAGGACATGGTCTACAGGCCCAGCAGCAACCCCAATGACATTAACTCATTGCTCCAATTCGGTGACCCTCCCACCTCAAACCACAGCATTGCCAGTGGTAGCAAGATCCACATCTGCTCAAAATGCATTCATAGTAACCTCACATCTGCACAATGACACTGAGCCCTTAGGAAGATACTATGCAGAACAACGTCATCTCAGCTCTGAAGCATGCTTATGAACCCTGCCCACACAGACTACTCCTTTACACCCTGTCCCTGAACACACATCTCTGACACAGTTTGACCCACATCACGAATTAACACTGGGGGAATGGCACTTGTCTCCACCTCACCCTTGGTCCACAATAGTACCAGAGGCAAGGGAGCAGTCATTCATGGAACCACTGCAAAGGCTACTCAACCTACACAGTCCTGACATTCAGGCGAATAATTCCAGTTCATTCCAGCTCCCTTACCTGTCCCATATCCCTTGACTAGCCAGCATCTCACACACGCCCTTTCGATCTGAATTCACACAACCTCATGTACCTGGGGTCCAGTACCATGCTACCCCCAGGGAACCGGGTGTATCTTCTAACACCCCGAACACATTTATTGATATCCACTATTTGCAGTGACCTTTAACTTGCCAGGCATGACCACATTGTCAGACTCCGGTCCAGGAAAGAGTACCATCAGTGGGACCCCAAGCTAATCACTCTCATCATTCTTCACCAAGTCATTACAGTACTCATGATTTCTTGCTATGAGAACAACATCCATTACCAACTCCTAGAGACTATCCTGAGCAACAGGCACCTCTAGTGAATCCAGGTCATTATGCTGACCCTTTTTTTGGTAGACAGCATTACTATGCTTACCCACCTTTCACTGGCACAATGGCCAATGCTACTAACTTTGCTGGTTACACCCCTTGCAAACACTATGTGGCTCAGCCACCAGTACCTGGGCCTCCTTTTGAAGCTTTTCCACCACATTTCACTGGTCCACCCCAGCCACCACCGGTTGGTGCACCATCTCCACCAACTTCTGGTGGACAACTGTTGACTCCAGGTGGATTGCCGGGCCCACCACCTCGTGGCCCACCTGTTCCTTACCCGGCTGGGCCCCCAGGACTGCCTCCTCCACCTCCAGGGGGGCTTGGCCTCCACAGGGTTTCCTGTGGTATCTATATTATCCTTATCCCATGCTGTATGCCCAGGGGGTACCTGATGGTGATTTGAAACCTGATAAATTTACAGGAAAGGAGCCTCGCCTATTGCACACATTCATTGTGAGCTGTGTTGTGGTCTTCGATGTCAAGCCCCAAAAGTTTCAGAATGAGCACCAGCGAGTCTCCTATGCAGTGTCCTACCTCAGTGATATCGCCCTCATATGGTGGCAACCCTTCCTTACCATTGTCCCCAAACCTGCTATTTGGAACAGTTGGCATATTTTTGTCACAGAACTCAATATGCTATTTCGCCAGGCCAATATTATCCAGGTATCTGAGTGAGCAATTCGCAAGCTCAAGATGCTCGACACCCATCATGTCAATCATCATATGACCAATTTCGATAAGTTATCTTCTTATGTGCAGTGGAATGATGCCACTTTATATAAGGCCTTTTACCATAGCCTTGCTGAATGTATCAAAGGCCACATGCTCGCCATTGAATGTCCTGGAAACCTCGACAAGCTTAAACATCAGGCTCTCTGAATTGACAACTGATACTGGGAATGACAGGGTGAAAAACAGACTACTGCCTCTATTCGCCCACCAGCTTCTGAAACCCCTGCTAATCTATGAGTGAACACTTGCATTAACACAGCAACCATAGCGAAAACTAGTGAAAGGAGGGACTTGACCAGCATCCTTGATGCCAATGGTTGTCTAACTGAAGCCAAAAAGGAACATCACAAGGCAAAGGGCCTTTGCCTGTACTGTGGGGAACTCCCTACCCAACACACTAAGGAGTGTTGGTACCAGGAACCAGCTCCCACCATAGGACGGGCAACCCTCACCCTGGAAGGCAAACCACAGTCAGCAATGCTGGAGGACACTGGCAAAGTTTCTTACAGCTCCTCTTTGGAAAATTAATTTACGACTCCTCAACCGTGTACACAATGGATTACTCAGCATTTCTCTACACTCCATCTCCCTTATGTCCTGAATCAGAACTGAATCTCTTCACTGCTATTCCCTCTCACTCTCAATTGTCTTTCATCCTCCATATGCATATCTCTGGTCATCCTGACCCTGTACCAACGCTTATTGATTCTGGTGCTACATGCAATTTTATTGATATCTCATTTTCGTCTCACCCTGGCTTCATCTCCATGCCTTTATGCTTGCTGATTATGCTCTACCTCTTTGATGGGACACCTGCAATGAGTGGTTTTATTCATGAATATCTTGATTCAGAGCTCACATTCTCTGATTTATCTTCGCAGCATGTTTTGCTGCTTGTGACGAAGCTACATCCTTTCGCACCAATTATACTTGGTCTCCCCTGGCTGATTACCATGAAACCTATCATCAAATGGGGCAACCTAACTATTAATCTGCTATTCGGCACTGCTTCCTTGCTTTCACGCATGACAGTTGCCCTGACCTGTATGTTGGTTGATTCACCAGTGATTTTTAATACTATCCCCAAACTCAACACTGTCTTGATGACTTTGCCACCATCAGTTCTTGATTCAAACATATCCCCACAATCCTTGGGTACGTCCCGAACGCCATTAATGGATCACCCATGAATATCCCAGTCCCTTACCTGGATTGGTATTCACTTGAGACTCGCTCATAGCACAAAATACTGCGAACAGCCATGTCAAATCCCTGAATACTATTCAACCTCCTATTCTGCCCCTTTCTGTTCTAAAAGCAGATAAGCGATGTGGTGGGTGGAACTTGCTCACCGCTGAAGGAAAATCGAATGACACGTATCTAAAAAGCTTCAAACTCCGAGGAGTCTTTAAAAACTCCAAGCTCCACACGTGTCTATTTTATTTCAGCTTATTCCATCATCTCAATTCAGCCCAGCCAGATGACTCAGCCATACCCCATCGATTATCAGTTCATTGTTATCCCCATGCCATCCATCAATAACGCAGCTTCAAACTCTATTTCCCTTCAGACCTTTAACTCCCCAACATCACCCTCATTATCACAAT